>KN510517.1:23843-35664 GCA_000787155.1 Scartelaos histophorus
CTTTCCCTTTATCTCCTCCTCTCCTCTCTGTCTCTGGGCACATTGCCACAGCAGTGGGGTCAGACATCTTGTGATTCTGCAGTAGTGTGTAGAATGCATTTAAGCGGGGGTCCCCAGGCACTAGAGGACGAGCAGCCCTCAGTCACCGATTTCCAAAGCATGAAAAATACATCCATGCTGCATCTGCTCAGGCCAATCGCTCTGTTGCAGACCACTCCATCACAGCCTCCTGTTAACCTGCTTTAGATGTGCTTCCTCTGCTTCTTTAATAGGGCTGTATGCTCCCAGTGTGGGGAATGAAAAGTGGAACAATGAAAGAGGATCTGACTGGAGCTATGTAAATATATGAGACTGGAGCAGCAGGAAGAGCAGCCAGCTGTGGGTGGGATGGGGAGGGATTACTGCTGTCAAAAACTTCCTCCATGAATGTGATGTGTTGTATTCTGACGAATTAATATTGACATTGTAGTTACATTTAGAACAATTTGAGCTATTTTTGGGTGGTATTTGAAATGAAGTGTTGGAGAACCACTGATAACAAGGTTACAATTTATCCATTTGATGCAGAAATCTGTCAATAGCAGCATAGTGGCAGAGAGTCTAGCACTTTTGCTTCAAAGCAAGAAGGTTTTGGGTTTGACTCTGAGCCCTTTTTAGTTTGCATTTGTCTCTGTGTCTGTGCGGGTCTTCAGCTCCTGACTCTCTGGCCCCTGTGCCTGCACCGTGCCTTTTCCAACTATCTAGTTCCTACTGGAATGCATTTCATTCTTGAGTGTGTTCGTTATTAAGTTTTAAAGCACTGTAAACACAATATTAGTCACCAAAAAGCAGAATCAATAATGTGTAGTGTAGCAGATGTTGATGCCTCCTTCAGTGTCACTAGTGTGTTGTGTGAGCCCAGCGTCTGTTTGCCTTCTTTATGGGGCTGTGCTGTTTTGCTCTGTGCCTCTAATGACCCAGTGTGTGTTAAACAATGTTAGCACAGGGCTGGAAACGGTGCGTCTGCATATGACTGTGGAGTCTTGCCACAGGCACACTCTAACCTCCCACCATTAGCTTTAATGAAGCGTGCAATCAATATGTTAGACATTTGTCTCCTGTCTGCACATCTGCTGTTTACTATTGATGCCCCAAAATGGCTCCCCAGGAAAACATGGCCTGACAGTTTCCTGGAGTACACAGAGAAATGTGTTTGTGTGCGAGTCAGTACAGTCAGCGTGGTACTGAGTCAAGCTGTGAGCGGTGGAAACTATAACATGGGCTGTTGAGCCGCACTAATCTACAAAACATGACTGTGTGAGATCGAGCTCAGATTCAAACCTCAGAGTTTAATAGACAACTTTTATTTCGATGGAGACTTTATGATGTGGTCAACAGGAAGTGACTGATCGTGGGTTTCAATTTCCTGTTTATCGTTTTCATTTTGAGGACTTATTCTGAAATGCATAGATGACACAAGTTTGTTTAGATTTTTTTTCTTTTGTATTTTAAAAATATCTTGAAAATAATACTTAAAAATACATATGTGTTCTCACCATATTTAGTCTCTTTAGTGCACCTCGAACATGCTGCAAACAAAGCTTTACAAAGACTGTAGCAGAAAGTTGCATAGTGATATGTTATGCTAAAGTGGCCCTATTCATTCAACTTCTATATTTTGATGTGCTTTTGTACATCAGGCATTTTTTGATGTTGTGAAAATCTCACCTGACTATCAAAGGGATGTGAATGTTCAGGAGCTGCAGATAGCTTTAGTTATGTGGACAATATTCTTGCCTTATGAACGTGATTATTATGAATATTTGTTGTATGTACTGTTCAGGACTGGCCCATGTCATATTGCTCATGACACATTGTTTGCTTTACCGGTGATATAAAATTGTGGGGGTATTTTCCAACACTGCAATTTACTCTGTGAGCACTCTGCATAAAACATTATGACCTTATTGTTTACTGTAAGTAGAACTTTTGCATGCTACACTGGCAGCACCAATACTGGACATATGTCATGCTGGTCTTTACAAATCTAAAACTTTGAAAGTATGTAGTAACTTTTTGTTTTCATTGAACAGAGCAGTTTGGTTATTTACCTTGACACGTGATGTTGCTGTGACGTGTCTTGTTGGCTTTACAAGGTCTTTTTGGCGTCTTCCTTCCGGAGAGGAAGGACGACAATGGCTTCTTCAGATCATCACTCCCAGTTTGGGAAAGTAAGAATGCCCCCTCGTCCCAGTTTAACTCTACAACACAACTCCATCCCAATCTATACTGTTGTTCTCCGTCTTGCAGTGGTCTGAGATTTTTCTGAGATTTTTCAGATTTTTCTTACGCTTAGATTTAGTTATTTATATTTTAGCAACGGTAATTTAGTGATCAAAATTCATGGTGAAGTAAACTGAAATTTAAGAATAAGAAATAAGAACTTTTTGGGAAAATCTAATCTATAAGAGGTTTTTCTGCAGAATTAGATAGGAGGTTTTCTTTTTTTTGGCAAAAATAACGTTAATTCAAAAATTGCAGCCCTTGCAATTTGCGTATAACTTCCAATCAGATTGTGATATCGATTCCACGGTGATTAATTTTGCAGCCCTATTTCCATCTTTGTTGTTTCACCAGTGGTTACATCTCAGCCCAATTCATCTGCTTTACTTCTGACACTACTATTATGTGGTTTGATCTTTATTAGGTTATTCCATCCACAGTCCGACCATAAAGATGTTCATAAAACTAGCAGCGGCTCTCTGCGTGTTCACTGGAGCAGGGTCAGCCCCACATTGTACCTCCCGCTCGCTCACTTCCTCCCAGCGACTTCACAGCGTCGGAAAGTATGTGCGGAGAGGAAGCCAGGAGGCCTCTAGCTTTTCCAATGCCATTAATCTCCCTCTCCTTCAGCCCCCCTCCGCCGCCCGCCCGCCCGCCTGCTCAGGGAAACCAGGGCACCCACGGGTTCATCTCAGTCGACCACTGTATTCACTCCAAGCTTTCACATGTGGACTCTGGCTGCTTTAGAGAAGTGGACTGCACTGTATGAGAAAAAGATGCATATCTGATTTTCAAACCACAAAAGGATTGAGGGTGTATTTAAATCTATCTACAATAAAGTGAAAACTGAACCGAAAATATAGCTTACAAGATTCAATACAATACAAATTCTAAACCAATAATTTCTAGTCTGAGGCCCCTAGAAACTGTTCCCAGTGCTGCTCTAAAAACATATACCGCATATAATATTAGTGCATATTAAATAATCAGAAATGTACAAATTAGTTGGCTAGAACACCATTTTTCAAATCGCTGTCATTCCAAGTGCTTCTTCAAAATCAGGCTAAACTAGGACTTTATGTAAAAAAAATATCAACAAAACAACCTTCTTTTAAAATGTACAAAAAACAGTACATTTCTATCATATGTAAAACTTGCCCCAAAATACCTCGTCTTGCATAATTGATTTACTCTTCTTGTCAATATTGCAACATGGATGACTTTGCAGTTTATTGGGCTGTGGAGTGCACAATGATGAACAGAAACACAGAGGCAGATTAATAAGGGATTTTTAAGGTTTTTGTTGTAATTTGAGAAATCCAAATGGTCAGTAATCACCAAAGTAGAGATTTTAATAATACAATAGAAGGGGTGGCTGTTAAGTAGCAGGTTAAGTATTTCCTGATGAACTATTTGATAGGGTTAAGATTTGAAACATTGAAGCATTTGTTAGGTCTGTATAACAATGCTTGAATGCAGTATCATGTAATTGTGGTAAAGTTAAATTTGCTGTGAAATGGCTATGATCATTTGGGCCATTTTTGGAGAAGGCTCAAGGGCCAAAAAAAATTGGTCTGAGGACTATATTCGCCCCCCTGACCATAGTTTGGATACTGATATAGGCTAATGGTAGATCATAAAACTTAATCAAATAAATTGTTCCATAGACATTCATGAACTTGAAATTCCCCATCAATGTTGCTTCAACTCAGTCACTTGGCTAAACCGCTTTTTCGCATACAAATAAATGGTGAAGCTGGTCCTCATATTAAAGTATATTACATGTTTATTTTACAGTATTTATGTCATTTGCTCTCCTGACACTCGCATATAAAAGAGGAGGTTTAATGTTTCTAGATATTTATCAGGTGCACACAACTTTAGAAATCTCATCTGAAAGTGGGTCAGATTTTAGCTCAGATGCCAGTTTTACTCACCAATTATTATCATTATCTAAAATAAACCCCAAAAGGTGTACATGCTTTGTCCTCATGTAAATATGGTTTGTTGGTATCAGCTGACATCCTCTGATTTATTCATAATTTGATATTTTGAGGGCCAATGCTAAAGACTAGAGGTAAAAATACAGGGGACCAGCTCTGGTGCTCTAAAGTCTTTCTGGACTACTTGAGGTCCTAAGTGGACCAGTATCACCAGTATCAAGCGGATATACTTTTACATTCACAGTAAACATGTGATCTGAAGTGAAACGATCTTAAGCATGACCCCTGTGTTTGTTTCTGACTGTGGTTGAACCTGACTGAGCAGAAGCTCAAACCTGTCTTTGATAAGCAGTGGAGAGAGGGGCCTAGACTTCCCACAGACAGACAACTCCTGCTTCATTCCCGAATTATGAAATGAAATGCCTACTGTGAGCGCTCTGTTACCTTCTTTAAAACATGTTGCTCGTACAGTCACAGCACGGAATCTGTGGCCCAGGCGTTGTCTGTGGAAAATCAGAGCTGTTAGGCCACCATTCCCTGGAATGTGTGTTTGAAGTGGAGCCACTTGGGCAGACGGGGTAATTGTCTGCAGGGCTGGGCTCAGAGAGAAAGAGGCTTTCACACTTCTATTAAAACATTTACCAAACCACTCTGTGATTTAATGTAAACAACTGGTGTAATATGCCTATTTTGGTGTGATTTAAAAACAAGTGACACCACATAGTCTGTGATCATTTGCTCCACTTCAGAGTAAGTACTATAAGGACTTTCTTATGTTTATACTAGTGGGAAACTTTTTGTTATTTGAGAGATCTGTTGCCTGGATCCAGAATACACACTTGTTCAATATTTTATGAAGATTGAATGGACCCAATTATCAAATCACAAAGACAACAGTCTTTGAAGTAACATAATTTTCTCCACAAATAACAAAATTCCATGTCTTATTCTGTAGAAACTGCTAGTTTAGAATTACATTTCAGATTTCAGTCTTTTAATCATGTGGGCGCATTTGAAATACTTTGAACAGAGTCTTATTATTAAAACATAAATCCCAAATCTAATCACAAATACTTGTTAGAAAAGTCATGATTAGATATTTTTCCCAAATCATTAAGTCCTAGTCTGGAGGGAATAAACAACACAGTGCAAATAAACAATGCAATGTGAAATGTCTAGAGAGGTCTTTCAGAAAGCAGACAGTTTTCTTTTTTGTATGTTTAAGAGGGCATAGTAATCTTTTTGGTCAATAATGAACTACAACATGCACTGATTATTTTTTATTATTAATACATCAAGTGATACTTTTACATTCCTTTCCCCTATAATCAACGCAGACCTTGAACAGAAAGAGAGGATGTCATCATCAGGTACTCGCTGGATGTTTCGAACCTGAACAGCAGCAGCACCCTCTTTCCAATGGGGCAGAAGTGATGACCAACTCACTGCTCATCCCCTCCCCCTCCAGCTCGTCTCCTCTCTTCTGTTCCACAGCCAACAGGAGGCCTATTCTTCTGTCTCACTGATCCTCCTGCTGCTTTCCTTTTGCTTTAGTAGCTCCAGTGGCTCTGAACATTCTCCACACTGATTGGGCAGGGAACCCTCTGCAGCCGACCTCAACAGGAAAAAGCCATGCCTGCCAACCCTTTCCCCTGCACTCATCCATCAAGGCCTGATATTCTTCCTCTCGAAGGCCTCATTGCACCCGTCCTCTGGGGCACGGTGAGTTCGATGAGGATGATCTTCCTCACCTCCTCCAACGATAGCACCAGATCTGTCTTTAGAGTGGTGTGGGCAACCTGTTGGATTTGCAGCCTCTTCCCCAGGTCCAAAGTCATGTCCTAATTTTGGGCCCATTGCAGGCAGCTGCTCCTTTTCTTCACTACAGCAACATTTGACTCTTCCCTCTCTTTCATAAAAGGTTTTCCTCTGAACTTGTCTTTTCTTCCTCCTCTCTTGCTCTAATGCGTCTGCCATGACCCTCAACACTTTATCATGGTGCCAACCTCACCTTCCTTGGGTGGGTGTGGTCTTACATCCCGGCAGCACGTGTGCCAAGGTTCCCCTTTCTCCACAGAGCTGGATTGGCTTTTAGGCTTCACCTGTGCAAGTGCAAAGGAGTCGGAAGTGTGCTATACACGGATCATAATAGAACATTTGTTGCTAAGCACAAAGCAGTGGGCAGACATAGGGGGTAAGTGAAGACAGATACTCAAGCATCAGATGCCAGACAATACAGGATTAGTGATGTCACAACACTAAAGTTTCTAACTTTTTTTGTTATACTGAGGAATGGACTCAATACTCTTAAATACTTTCAATACTCTCAATACTTTTAAATTATCATGTGTAATCCCTCAGTAGTCCAGGTAGATCCCATAGTGGCCCATACCCATATATAGTTTATGTGCTATTTATGTGTATAGTTTATAAGGAAAGGTTCATTACTGCCTTGTGAATAGTGTCAATACCTGCTCAGATTAGTATTTAGTTTTGATACTAGTTTCTGCATCAGTTAGTATCAGATAGGGGTGGGCGATATCTTGATATCGTCGATATAGCGAGATCTTTTTAAAACTCAATATGGATTTTGACATATCGTATATATCAGTATAATGCTTATATTTAATCCTGATTTGGTCGCTTTGCTTCTCTGTTCTGCCCTCGTCGTTTTTCTTTTCTTCCTCCTTCCCTCGTGTGTCTCAACATGAGGCGCCTCAACAGGAGGAAACACAACACAAAGCTTCTAGCACCACGAACCTTTCCCACCATTTACCACTCCTTGTGCCCTGATAGTGAGCTTTTTTTCAGCGCTTATATTTTATGCAAATGAGCCATGCGGTTTTAAGTTTTGTTACTGTAAAACGTCAACAAATGTGCATAAATCATTAAACACATCCTAAAATTAATGATGTGGCTCTGTAGTCTTTATGGTTTACATGCTGTAAAGTTTAATAATGTAAAGTTTATTTATGCTGAAGATTTAAATGAAGAATCTGCTGGAGTTTTACTTGTACATTAGTGTTTGGAATCGTTGGGTTTGATCTGAGCAGTGAATTGTGGGAAACCTCAGCTCCACCGCTGGAACATGGATCTATTAAAATAAGGAACCTCCCGAATTTCCTCTGCTAGAGGAGCTCATGGTTATGGTTATCGTATGATTAACAGAAGGAATGCAAACATTAACTTCGTATGATTCAGAAGGAATGCAAACATTAACTTGTTTTATGGAAAAGAAGGTAATATGTATTATTTCTTCCTTTATTTTACAGTTAAATTATATTTTTTGTTTACAGGGATTTTTTTTATTTATTTTGTTTATGTTGCAGAAACACTTTGTTCCTACATGAACTGCCGACCTCTTTGCATTTCAATTAAAAAAAGACCTTTGGAATTTGGCATTTTTGTTTTGGCAGTAGTTTTTGGGGGGGTTATTTTTCCTGTACAGATATCGAGATATATATCGTATATTGAGATATAGAAAAATCTATCGAGATATATTTTTTGCTCCATATCGCTCAGCCCTAGTATCAGATTTGTTATACTTTTGACAATCCTAGCGTGAACCAATCAAAATATAGCTCAGAGTAAGAAACTGAAAAAGAACCTGTTTAATATGGTCATAAAAGTAAATTTTATGTAATATGTCCCCTTTAAAAATTTAGTATGTGAATGAACTGAACACCCAAGCTGTGATGTTTTCATAGACTTTGGCCAGTGTCATTAACCATTATATCTCTATGCTGGAATATATTTAGACCATTTCATCAAGAAAATGTTAGCTCACTCATGTTGTTACTGGAAAGGCAGACATAAACCCTCTCTTTCTGCTTGTTTTACAACGAGCCCTCAAACAGAAGCATTTGCCTGGAAACTTCTCATTTTTCTGGTGACTTGACTCTAAAAGGCAGAGGCTGTTGTGAGGGCCTCTTGTTTTCTGTGTGCCTGAGGGCCCCAGCAGGAGGTGAAGTCATAAACAGGCTGCGTCAGAGAGTGGAGCGGAGCTAAAGGCTGCAGTCTACTCTATCCACACACACAAGGCTTTACCTGTCAGCTGCACACACCACAAGGGCTGTGACCTGGCCCTGAGCTCTGCACTATAATGTCCACTTCACCAAAAGAACTGGCTCTATTCAGGACTTTTGAACACTTTTGGACATTTTCAACTGAGACTAAACTGTTTATAATTCATGTAAATAATTCAAAATGATTCAGAGGTTGCCATGGTCATGGCTGGCTGCTCTTGCGGCCAACTGGTTGGCATTTGCTAGCTAGCTATGCTAACTAGCTATAGCAGCTATATGGCAGAAAATGTTCCAGAGGAAACACTCCAATTAATGTCCTCATCACTGACAGAAATCACAGAGCAGAGAGGCTGAAAAGAGGCATTGCTGCTGTGGATGCCCCTGTACGCTGTGGACACTGCTGAGATGCTGCAGGACACAGAGGAGGGTCTCTTTTGTCCTGAGGGTTGTTCCTCAAGTGCCCTGGCACTGGATTTGATATCACTCCATATTGAGCTGCAATGAGACTTTGTTTGAACTTTTCTGTTATTATTGTATGTTATGGGTTAATGTGATTAAATTGCCCTTCTGGGACAAATACAATTGGACTGATTGATGGAATGTTTTGACATTTACAAGATTTACTACATATTTCTTGAATAGAATTATTTACATTTAAGAACATTTTGCAGTGGTCTAGTCAGTTAATCTGAATCTTGTAAGGCAACAACTGGGAACTTCCATTTACTGTTGCATTTGAAGCATGTCAGCCTTGTTTTTCATGTAAACCTGATCTGAGGACTTCTTGAAATTCTTTTACGACCCCTGTGAGAGTTTCGACCTTCAGATTGTGAACCTTTGGTTTGAACAGGATTTACACTTTATAAAACTCTTTGAGGTAGGATAGTTTGGTGATATTTGCTTAAGTGATTAACAATTTGACATCAAATTGAGATTGTTTGTTGATGTTTCAATCTTGAATCTGTGTTCTGATACTGCATAAGATCTATGTACCCCTAGTAAATACATACAATATACTGTGTTTTTTTTGGTATTGTACAGATGAGATGGGTCAAGTGTCTTGCTTGTGCACGGGCTGGAACTGGGATTGACCTGTTAATGTTGCGGCTATAAGATAACCTGATCTACTGTTTCTTAAAAGAATGGTCCTTTCTGCAAATGGGTTCCAAAAGAGTCATAGTTTTGCACATCAAAATGTTAGTATTATGTCACTCTCCTAATTAAGTCACATTCTAGATCACTTTTAATACAGCCATTGAAAAAGTCAGAATAAATCGCACTGACTTAAAACACTGGCCTCGTGCCTGTGCAGTGGCTTGTGTGACAGCGTGAGGTCATTTCTATCCCCACTCAAACAATGTCTCATTTTAAAACCAGTGCAAACACACCAAAATACTGCTCTCTTTCTGAAAACCTGCCTCCACTTCTCTTTTCCTGCTTTAATTAAATTGTCACCCAACACAAGTTTAATTAGAGACTCACGTTTTACTGTAACACATCTCTGAGAATGATTGCTTTGGATACGCGAGAAGGTGACAGCGGTAGGAGGAAGAATAGGTTTGCTGTGTTGAGCGGACTGACGTTAATTGGAAAATGGCCGCCCCACCGCTGCGCCTCAGTATTAATATTGCAGGAGAGTGAGCAGGCAGCGCTGGACTGTTGGATAATGAATGTTGACTCTCGGCTGTGACACCGGTTGATTGTGAAGGTGAAGAAGGCGAGTGTGTGTTTGATAGTTACCACACAGGTTTCTGCTTACTCCTGTCTCGAGCACAGAGGAGACAAAGCCATCTGTTCAGGGGGGAGGGATGGAGTTAATTTTGCATGTAATGAGCAAGATAGGCTAACGCTAAACTCCAGGGCTGTTCAAAGTGATTAGGTGTTTTTAAAGGTTCCATATTGTGCAAAATTGATTCTTGTGATTTAAGCCTTGTTAGAATGTTGCTCTTCAAAAACAGACCTGGAGTTGTGTTTTGATTCATTCACCCATATTTGAGTAATCCTGTTTAATAGTTTGTTTACATCTCCAGCTTGTGATGTCACATAGTGGTACTTTTGAAGTTAACGGGTACATTTAGGCTTTAGTTCAGTAGAGATCGCCAATTCCAGGGCTAAAATTATCCAACTGATTCTAATGAAGGTTTAAAAATACAGTAGAGTACTCGACATCACAAGATGGAATGGAATGTTTTCATTTTTGAGAGAAGAACGCAGAAGAAGATACGCACATCTTTAACCACGTTAGCATTAAAACATACCTGGAGTTGTATTTCACGTCATTCACACTGCATTCGCTAATCCTCTGTAAAAAGGCCTTTGCCTCTGAGGCTGCCCACTTTGTTTAGATTTTCTCAGGATTGTGATGTCATAGATAGAAACCCTGTGTTAAGTCCATAAATCATAAGCTGTCTGTGAATAACACTTGGCATCACAGGTCTAACTATTCTGAATTCCACAGACCAGTGGTTCCCAAAACCTTTTATTTTTAGCTACATACCTTCTACAATGACACACTGTCAGAAAATCTTGGTGGACACTGCACACATTATATAAGATAGATGGATAGATAGATAGACAGATAGATAGATACATAGATTCATAGATACATAGATACACAGATAGATACATTTTTCAGGCAGCAACAATACATAATAATATTAATAACATCAGTAATTTAATTATAGTGAAGTTTATGTAATGACTACAATATTTGAGTATGTTTAAACATACTGTATACAGGAGATCCAGTTAATAAAATGTATTATCAATTACAGACAAGATGGCAACACTGACCTGGCCCCAGTGCTAAAGCTGCATCCGTAATGAGTGCTGCATGATTAAAGGCTCCCTGTCTGCGGCAGTGTAAGGAGGCTTAGGTGACACTGTACTCCTCACATCCAGCAGGTCAAGTTCACCGCACAAACACTGACACCTGCCAAAGCACTCTTTGTCAGCATGAATAAGGCAGCCAGCCCGACACCCACATCATACATCAGCCTGCAGAGTACTTTCAAATGAATACACTTACAAGAAGAAACACCGCAGTAGCATTATTGCTGTTATTGTAGTATAAGTAGTTTTTGGAGTATTATATGTGTTGACCCAGTTGGTTTACACAAGGCCAGTTGTGTTACAGAAGGCGCTGCTTAACAACCTCATGGGGCTGTTAAACCCAACTGAGATCTATGGTCAAAATCAGCTGCCTGCTTGAATTTCTTTTTGATAGCGCTGCATAGCTGGTGTTAGCATGGCAAAGGTTATCTGTGAAAAGTGCAACTCTGTAACTTCTCTAGTGGAGGGTCCTCCATCGACATGTCTCCCTGGAATTATCTGGAATAATATACAATATGGTATTAGATTTATCTCTCTTTATGGAGGCAGTTATGTGACTACACTGGACCAAGATCAGATCTATGGAGAGACATGTTTTTCAGCGTATTTAAACACCTGTAAACACCTCTGATTCTTGCAAGCAAGGAAATAATATCATCAACTCCATGGAGACAAATGAGTGGCAGACCCCTCACCAGAAAAGTGACAGAGTTACACCTTTTAAGTGGGTGAACAGATCCACAGTCGTATCCAGGCCGT
>JACN01090333.1:0-54845 GCA_000787155.1 Scartelaos histophorus
ATTTTGTTTGCTCAAACTACAAATGTTTGAAAAATAACCTCAAACTACAATAACAAATCATTTTACTTCAGTCCAGTTCAAAAATGCAGTAAAGCAGAAAGTACAGATACTTTTCTTAAATGTAGAGAAGTAAAAGTAAACAGTATTCATGTTAAAATCTTCTTAAGTAAAGTACAGATGCCTAAAATGTATAGTTAAATACAGCACTAGTAGAAGCAGGAGCAGTAATAGTTCATTAAAAGGTCATTTGTGTATATTAGTTATAAAACTGGCAGTAGAAATAGTAGAAATTTCAGTGAACCAAGATGGAGTGTTATACAGTATTAGTAGGTGGAGTAATAGGAGAAGTAAAATCTTAGACAACAGTTTTATTTTCTTTTTTCTTTTTTGCACTAAAGCATATTGAGTCCTTTCACTACCACAGGGGATTTGAACTGTTCCCATTTACACTGCATGAAGTCACCTAGTAAAGTCTTTGGTGGGTAAGAATCCAGGCCAAATAAGTCATTTGAAGTTAATAATTGAAGAAGAAGTCAGTGAAAGACAGATAACTTCGAGCGTGGTTGATCATTATTGAAAAGTAAAATAAAAGAAGGAGAGAAGAAAGGGTTGTTTTAGTGTTATCTGTCTATCATCTCCTCATTGTTTTCACTCGACGAAAGCTGGCTCATGCTTACAGTAATTCCTTGTAATGGCAGACGGTTACAGTAAGAGGGTCTTTGGTGGTGACAAAGTTCAAGAGAAACAGCTTTACTTTGTGGCTGGTTGACCACAAACTGAAAAAATAAAAAGAAATCCTTAAGAGGTGAGTCATGGATGGGTCTTTCCAAAGTGGACCAGCTACTACTAACAGTTAACAGTTTGGGACAATTTCCTTTATATGCAATTTTAACACGAATAATAGTTCTTAAAGGTGCACAGTGTAACTTCTGGGTTGCTTTTTTCTATTGGCATGTCATAGCTCTGCCTGGAATGTTCCACAGTATGACATTAAACCACTCTACTCTTTATATTATTAAATTACAGGTGGTTTTATAGCTTGAAAATACATAGAAAAACAGGCATTCTGACTGTGAGCAGGGTCACCGCTACACAGATCTGACCTATAACTCCATACGGTTTGGTCTCAATGTAAAAAGGAAGTTTTAATATCACCCGCACCTTTAAAGAGCCAATATTACACTGTTTTCTGATCTACGTAGTGTTATTTCTTCATCAAAAGCATAGCTGGTGTTTTGATCCATTCACACATGTTGAACACACACATCCCGCATATTTAGGCTGAGTTCTTCTCTTAAACTGAAAACACTCTGTTACACCCTCTGATGCAGTAATAAAAGAAATGCTCCACTGTCTTTTTAAACTCCATACATCTTCACTTGAACTATTTGAATAATTTCAGATGTGGAATTGCCAGTCTCTACTGAACAAAAGGTAAGGATGTCTGTTGAAAACTACCACTTGATGACATCACAAGAGGTGGAACAGAGCATTTGGGGCTTTGCAGATATAGACAGACTAATAATAAACGATTAACTCAAACATGTGTGAATGAAACAAAACACAACTCGGTATGTTTTTGAGGAGATAAGTCAATTTTGTGTAATATGGGACCTTTGTTTTTGAGGAGATAACATGGTTTAAAGCTCACAAGTCAATTTTGTGTAATATGGGACCTTTAAAATAGACACAGTATATGAAGTGTCTGTATAAATCCATAGAGTAGAAGTGACATAAAACAGAACCGTAAGAAAACTACATTTTTGGTTTTGGTTGTAAGCCTCAGGACATCAGTCGAGCCAACCATTGTATTCCTGTAAAGAAATACCCTGATACTTTTTAAAGCGTTTTAGTTCAACAGTTCAACAGTTACAGTAGCTCTATTAAGAAACATATATTTGCACTGACTCATTTTATCATAAAATAAAGGAAATACTGTCGGAATTACTCAGAATTACCACTTTATGTAGTAGAGAATTAAGTGTTTCCTGTTACCTCATCAAAAATATATCTGGAGTTGTGTTTTGTATTACATGTTTGATTAATCCTTTATTATTAGTTTGTCTACATTTCCAAAGCTCAAAATGCTCTATTCCACCTTGTGATGTCATGAAGCAGTAGTTTTCAAGTTAACAGCTACATTTTACTATTTGTTTAGAGGTAAAAGTTGTTTTGAGGCTGGAAAATCCGAGCCTAAAATTATACAAATGATTCTAGTGAAAGTGTATGGAGTTTAAAAACACACTTGAGAGTTTTCTACTTGAGAGAAGAACTAAATATGCAGGATTGTGTTTTCTACTTGAGAGAAGAACCAAATATCCAGGATTTGTGAGTTAAATATGTGTGAATGAAACAAAACATTATACATAGATCAGAAAATAGCGTAATATAGCCTCTTTAATAATAAACGCTATGCTTTTGTGCAATGTTCTGTTTCTCTAATATATATTTACCTTAGATTTCCCAAGATGAAACTCATTTTTTGTTGGATCGTGGAGGTTGAGAATCTCCAAACAGCACTGCCTCTCATCACTGGGGACGGCTTTAGTTTTCAGAATCATCTTGTACCTGTCAAACACAAGAACAATTTGTATTATCGTCCACCATTTTGGATGCGAGCTCTCTTTGGGGGACTATAAAAGTTGCTAAGTGACTGAAGTGACCCGGCAGCCCCTGTGTTTTTGTACTGATGTTTGAATTCTCTTTTCAGGAAAACAAAGCTGAAAAGAAGCTCCGGAGTTTTCCTTCCGAATGTTTTGGATGCACAGGCTGTACTGGACATTCCATTACAAAGAGAAGGAACAAATGGAATCCTACAATACACAAAGTACTTGACCTGTCCCAAGGCCTTTCTGACATAACACAGTCGGCGCAAAACTTTCATTACGACACATTAACGGGATATTTTTGCGGTGAATCTCTACTTATGGAGACACAAAGCTTCTGTACACTTAACTGGTCCATTGTCAGTATCTTATCTTTAAAGAGTTGGATTTTTGTGTTTGATTTTACTTCTGCTTATATTGATGTTAAAGAACTTTTCTACGTAGAGCAGTTCTGCATTTTGGGTCTTCCTGTTCAAATCTTGACAAAAAAAAGAAAGATTTATTCCAAAATATATAGAACAAGTCATTGATTAAACATATAGGAGTTGTATTACATTAAAGTGGTTATTTTATCTAAAAAAAAAAATAGTAAAAATAGGTTGGTTCATGTGACATCAAAACATTTTAAGCTTTACATAGTTTGTAATGCAGCTGAAAGTCAGAATATTATAATGAAATTCACAGTTAGATTTGTTGACCTGATTTATGGTTAATATAATACTGTATAATGTGATTTTTTATGATTTCATATTTTTTACTTTAATTCTCTGGCTTTTAATACTGTATGAGTTGTGTGGTCCTCAGTGTCTTTTATTTATTTTACTTATTTATAGCTATTTTTATGGTTTTGCTTTTATTCGATTTTGACAGGTTTTATTGTTTTAGGGCTTGTATGATCAAATTTTTGGCAATTTACGTTTTGTTGTCTTTATTTTACGATCTCTGTGCAGCACTTTAGAAACTGCTTTTGGAAAATGTGCTATCTAAATAAAGTGGATTTGGATTTTTTAATGGATGTTCTGTATTGTTTGTGTTGGCGGCTATCGTGATCTCTTGAAAATCTCAGTGGGATCTCCTGGTTAAATAAAGGTAAAATAAGATAAATTAAAAACATCTTTGTAATTACTGGTCCTCTGCTTTCCATACGAAATCAGGACATAATCAAAAGTTCAGTTTAGCTTTTTGCATTGTGCAGACCTGCTGTTGAAGTCCTTAAAGGTCCTTCTCACAGGGAACCCAGCTCTTCGTATCTTCACTGTCTCCAGCATCCCGGAGTATCTCAGCTGGTTCAGTACAACGTCTGGGTCAAACTGATTTGGTTTCTACAGGGGAAAAAAAAAACACGCCACATTAGACCAAGTATTATGCATGACCTGAACTCAACCCCTGGAGGAACGCTGTCTGCAGAGGAGAGGCCCATACGAAGCCTGCAGGTCTCAGAGTTCATGGTCCATAGAAATGAAGGTTCAGCTGAGAGATCACTTTACACCTACACCCAAAGCACACGACATCGAGGGAAATATGAACGCTGTTGTGCAAGAGGTGCTTTTCACTCGTAATCACCGCTATTGTCTGCGCCTCCTGCACCTTGTCACTCACAGCTGAATCTGGGCTCCAATAATCGCAAAACATAATAATTCAGTCTAGTCCAGCAACAGGTAATAAAGCTGCTACTAGTCAAGAGTGCAGAGTGTTCAAAATTTTGTTTTTTTGAGTTTCAGAATGAGGACAAATGAGACATAGCAATTAAAGAGCCCATATTACGGTATTTTCTGATCTATGTTATTATGTTGTTTCCTCAGCACAAAAATACCTGGAGTTTTGTTTCATTCACACAAACCCTGCATATTCAGACTGAGTTCAGAAAACATGCTGTTCCACCTTGTGAGGTCGTAATACAGGAAGTGTTCCACTGTGTTTTTAAACTCCTAGAATCATTTGGATAGTTTCAGCCATGGAATTCTCAATATCTACTGAACAGAAGGTAAAAGGAGCTGTAAACTTCATCACATCTGACATCACAATGAGAAACAGAGCATTTTGAGCTATGGAGATGTAGAAAAAAGATGTGTGAATGAAACAATACACAAGTCCAGATATGTTTTCTGGAGGTAACAACATTATTACATGGCTTAAAGCTCACAAAAGCCCATTTTGCGTAATATAGGACCTTTAACATACCTTATTTGTACTATTTTAACTCCAGACTCATTCTACCTTGCACTAAAACATGAAGAGCGTGTGTCACCATTAGCCAAACCACACCTGACCCTTTCTCTCTCTTTTTTTCCTCCTCCTCCCTCCCTGAGAATGTGTGTGTGGAACTAGGTTAAATATATTGTGCAGGGAGTCTGTTTGCATGGGACCAATCATGTAGAGGGATAGCGCTCGCAGTCTTGTCATTCTGAAGGATTAGCAGCGCTGAGCTTGTTCCATTTGAACCCTCTGAGGCCAGGTGAAAAAACGCCAGCCTGCGCCAACAGACGGTGCCAGCCAAGAGAGGTTTCCAGGGAGAGAGCTCAGAAGTATGGGCAGGATAACTCGATTCAGACACATGCGATGGATTTAAAGGAACACTGTCCAAGATTTTCAGGTTGAATGTAATGGCAGCTAACTTTGGAGTTTGATTTACTGCTTTGAGAATTAGGGGTATACTCATATTTGTTTCCCTGTTTTGTTACTTGGAAACAGTTTTAGCCAAGACATGAGTTTATGCACTTACAAAGCAGTTAGTCAAAGTCTTTTAAGGTTACAGTATGTCCATGGAAACAAGCAATAGGAGTCCCTGCTCCAGGCCAAATAAATGTCAGGTTTGTGGAGATGCAAGCCCACTCACAGTTAGGACACATGTTTTTTTAGTGCAATAAAAGCAAGAAAACACATGCTGCTTTGTCTACTTTTTTGGCTAACAAGTGGTATACTGTAGCTTTAATATTTGTAAATAAATACTGTACTATGTGATCAACTGCATGTTTTTGCTTAATGTATTTGTAAAGGTCATTTTGTGCCTTGGTTTTAGGTTTTATCCTAAACTGTATTATTTTGATGAACATAATCTGTATCCTATGTCTAAATTGGGTTATTATTTGCGTGTGTTCAGGGTGGGGCCAGGTGTGCTTATAACTGCAGTTTAGTTTTTTAGTTTTCTGTTATAAATGTTGGTTTACCTCATGTGGAATATTATAGATACTAGTGGAATCTCTCCTTCATTAAAGAACTAGTGTTGTTTTTGTCACTACAGTATTAATGGTACACATTGCTATAATAAAGAAATAATAAAACTACTTGTATATTTGTAGCTTAAAACCATCATAAAATGTAAACCTGCATTAAATGAATTAAATAAATAAAGAGATAACAGTTAAACCCACCACTCCTGCACATATATCCTCTTTGTAAGCTAACAGAAAGCAACCACTGTTAGTCTCTGTCTTATCGGGAGCCATAAATGTTATGTGCATTTCATTAAATCATGCTATTAAACAATGCAGCATTTATAAAAGAATTACAAGAAAATTAAACAAATTCAAAGCAATATGGCTACTGTAAGTAAGTCTGGAGTACACTGGTCTTATCTGTGACATTCCTCTGATGCATGAAGATCAGCCGACTATGACCCCGACCCTGTGCAGCTCAAGTGCCCCACTATAAACTTTGACCCCCACAACGGCGAGGCTAGAGTGCTAGGAATGTGCCAGTACACAGAGAAACCTTCTTATATCCGCAAACACACAAAGTAACTAACATTTCTGACAATGACGAATGATGTGGGGAGTTTGGAGACGACTGGGTTACCATAAAATACGCTGTTATGTGCGAGGATTGTTTAGATAGTCACACCAAGATAGAAACAACACAGCTAAAATGTATTGGAGGAGAGGGGACTATGAATAGCATGGAGCACTGTGAGCTTTGGTCGACCTTCACGGGAGCTGGCAGGGTTTGGTAAATTTGCATGACCTACCTTGTCCATATTCGGTTTGATACACCGCACAAAGAAAGGATTGGAGGCACTTAGTGTAGCCATCAGTGCATGAAGGGAGTCCTGGAAGAGACAAGCATAGGGATAATCACAAACGTGCAGTGGTGGAAGCTAACAAAGTACGAAAGTAAAAGTACAATACTTAACTACAAATTTTACATATCTGTACTTTACTTAAAGGAGCACTATGGTCTCCATGTATATAGAAATGTTTAATACCACACTGTGAAACATTCCAGACAAAGCAAGTAGTAAGTAGATTTTTTCAAGTGATACTTTTACTTTTACTTGAGAAACTTTATAAGAGATTAGAAATGAATGCAGATTAGATAGCATAATATAATTCATTGTTAGCAGGACAAATGAGATGAATTCCTAACATTATTTTTTTATTTACATGAATGTAGATCAGCTTGAATGGAAAAGACCACTGCAAAAGCAAACAAGCTCCTATCTCCTGCAATAATAAAGGATAAAAAATACAGCTTTCTTCCTGTCAGACTGGCAAATTAATGAACAAAATAATATTGGGAAAACACTGACAGTGGAAGAAAAGAATTCACCAGTGCTTCCAGTGGTTTGTGCATAACAGTTCTCTTTTTAAGGATTTCTGTGTACAATTCTTGAAATTGCATACTCTACTACTTAAAAATGAAATACAACTAAAACACAACTATACTGTGAAGACTTTTTTTATCATCCCAAACATACCTGGAGTTGTGTTTTGTTTTGTTCACATGTTTAAACACGCAAATCCTGCATATTTAGGCTGTGTTTTCCTCAAATATAAAACCCTGTTCCACCTTGTGATGTCCTGTGGTAATACAGGAAGTGTTCCATACACCATCATGAGAATCATTTGGATAATATCAGCCCTAGAGTTGCTAATCACTGCTGAACTAAAGGTAAAAGGTACCTGTTAACCTGAAAACTACCTCTTCATGACATCACAAGGTGGAACAGAGCATTTGAGCTTTAGATGTGTAGATAGTCTAGTAGTACAGGATTACTCAAACATGAAAAAATAGTGAATGAGTGAATAGTGAATAAAATAAAACAAAACTCCATGTATTGTGTTTTAAACATGTGTTATAGTTCACCTGAGTCAGTTCTGCATAATATAGGACTTTTAAACTAAAGGAAATTAGTCATTTCACACTTCACATTTACCCATGCAGCAAAGGACCCTTGAACATAGCCTGTCTCCCAAACGCCTTTGTCTGCCCCCCCTTCCTCAGACAGTCTGTCTCCATCTACCATGGCCTGGCAGAAGAGAGCGTGATTGGCCCCTGGTTGCCCAGCCATCAACCCTAATCCTCGGGCTTTGGGAGCTGTAGACCAGGGCACGCTGCCAAGTCCTCCCCTACTCCTCCACTCTGCAACACCACTCACAACCGCACATAACAGCAGACCTCATATCACACAGACGCTTTTGTCCATCTCATCTTTTCCATCTTTCTACACTGCCCCCGTGCTGACTTTTCAACTGTCATGATTAGGACTTGAATGTTATGAATTCATTACATGCAGAGAGAAGGACAGTTAGCTGTTTGTGTCCCATTCTGAGAAACTGAAAGTGACATTTGAGTTGTACCCGGAACTGGGAGCTGACGGTGGGCTTGCGTCTCGCTGTTCCCATCTTCAGAGTCTCATCTCCATTTCTGCTCCCCACTCGCTCGAAAAGGTCATAGATGAAGTCGAGCCTGTGACAAAACGCAGGTGTGACATAGAGGGAGTGTGTAAAGCTGGATATGGTAAAGGCTAGAGTTATTCCATATTTGTGTTATAGTACTGAGTGTGTGTGCGTATATACCGGCTGTCTTTAAGAATAAACAAGATGTCATCCCGGAAAGTGTCTCTGTTCTTCTCCAGAATCCCCCGCACATCATAAAGCACCTAAAGAAGAAAAACATACTTGAATAACATTATATTTTAATACAGCTTGTGAAGAGGCCACTACTTGCTTGGAAATATAGTATCATTACTTTGTCTTGAATATTCCACAGTACAACTTTCTTTTTAATCTCCATGGGGATGAGCAGGTAACAGCACCAGGCAAGTTAGGTAAAAGCATGAGCAATGAGTATTTTTTTATCCAAAAACAAAAAAATGCAAGCTACATATGTTTAATGCCATACAGTGGGATATTCCAGCAAAGCAATATTACCTCCATAGAGACAAGCATGTAATGGGAATGGACCCTCAAATTACAAAAAAATTACATAATGCAATTTTAAGAGGTTTTTTTTATTACTTTTTTTTTTTTTTTACTTACAACTAACAATGGCCAAGACTTCAAACTGTCTATGTAAAGAGTAAAATTAGAAGTGTCTCAATCAGCATGACTACATGACCAGACTGTGGTGGCCTAGGCAACCCTAATTTGGAAAAAAAAATATATACAAATATTTGACTAAATTTGTCAATTATTACCTCCTCTAATCAATAATAAGAACAATTAAAGAGTAATTAAAGCTATTTGCATACAATCAAACATATTATTTTTTATTCCAACTTATTGCTCTGTTTGGTTTAGATAATGGAGGCAATATTAGACTATGGGAGAGAGCCATAGATTCCTCAATTAATGGGAAACACTGAGATCTCTCCTCGACCACACATAGTATATTCATATAGTCATTATGAAAAAAAGTTTATATTTAGGCTTAAAGGTGCACAGTGTAACTTTTCTAGCTGAGGGTCCACCACTTTCTTGACTTAGTGTTCTTTTTTCCTTACAATGTTCTGCAGTATGGTATTTAATTTAAATAGTCAGATCTGTGGAGAATTGGACCTGATCACACCTCATAGTAATAATGTATGTTTTGGTGGTTGTAAGAGATTGTAAGAGAAAAAAAATACTTGCAATTGAATGATTACAAGATATCTTTGAAGAACTCATTTACTCAAACAGAAGAGTGACATTTGAAAAAGTCTCTGGAGTCTTGTAGTTTACTTTTAGTATAGTAACATTTTCAAACTCCAAATGTATTAATATTCAATCAAAATATTATTTAATTCCTTCTTGATAAAATTCAGTATATGTTATTGTCATTTATAACATCCCTAGAAGACGGCAACAAAAAGAAAGTACATTTTTGACTAATATTAGATCTGTTTCATTTGCTTAATCCTAAACTGTGGAACATCCCAAGCAAAGCAATAACATCACCATGGAGACCTGCAGATGACCCTCCACTCGAAAAGTTACACAGTGCACCTTTAAGCATGCAAATTGTGTACAGCGTGTAAAATGGCAACTATAAATTACGTATTTCAAAACACTTTTACAACAATTTTCTTCCCTTTGTGAAATCACTATGACATCTAGACATTTTTATTATAGCCTATATTTTTTGCCAGAGATAAGCCCCTTTGTTTGCTGTAAAACATGGCAGTCAATTAAAGCAGTATTTCTCTGGCTCCAGCGGGATAATAATCAAATCTTTGGGAGGAGACGATTTTCTCTGCATTTGAGATAACAGAGGAGGCTTTGAGTGAGAGACTGAGAGAGGAGGAACAACTGGCCCTAACCGCCTGTGTCCTCTGCACCAACTCATTACCATACACATCCATGCCAGGCCTGTGACTGTGCTGCCCTGGCCCCAACTGAGAGGACCTTGTCTGGGGCAGCCCTCTTAAAGCCATTCTTTATCAACAGCTAATCTACTTCGGCTTTGGCCCATGTCAGCAACTTTTCCCCACACACTGCAGTACATCACTATGCTACGGTCAATATAAAACACACACATACACACGCATACACACACGCACCACAATGTGATATTCACTAGAAACTGCAGTTGGGAAACATAGCACATGATAATAATTATAAAAGGACATTAGATTAAAGGAGACATATTATGCCAAATCAACTTAAATTGACTTTAACATTGGTTTAACAGTATTCCCTTATCTTAAAAGAGCATTATGTAACTTTTCTATGGAGGACATGTTACTGCTTCGTCTGGAATGTTCCACAATGTGATATTCAGCAGCTCTTCCTAACATTTATTAAATTACACATGCTTTTATAGCCCAAAAATACCTAGAAAAACAGGCACTCTGACTGTGAGTGGGGTTACCTCTCCGCAGATCTGACTTGTAACTTGGTCTGGTTTGGTCTCCATGAAGATAGAAAGTTTTAATGCCATACTGTGAAACATTCAAGATTCAGCAATAACTTCTCCATGGAAAAAAAAATTCATTCATTCAAGTCCCTTTAATGGAGACATATTATGCCAAATCAACTTAAATTACAGTTTGCCCTTAAACCTTCTCTTCAATTATTCATTTGTAAAAATACCTTGAAAACATGCATTTGTATCATCAGCAGGGTGTCCTCTAAATAGATCTAACCTATAACTTGGCTTGGTATCTCCATGGGGATAGATGTGTTACTGTTTAATGCCATACTGCAGAACATTCCAGACAAAGCAATACCATCTCCATGGAGACAACCAGGTGGGAAGTTTAACCAAAATCTAAATAACATCAATGTAATTTTGCATTTTTTTGCTATAATTTTGCACAGCCAGTCCAGATGCAAGCATGGACTAGCAAAGGAAATTACTGTTAACAGAGGAAGAGCTGATTCCAACTACTAAATAATAATTTTTAACTGTTTTAAATCAATGTTGAGGTTTATAATGAAAAAAATATGAAGCAATTTCAAGGTTTAGAGTCAAAAGTTTGAGCTTTTTGAGCTTGAATTTTGAGCTTATTCCTCACTAAATCATAGAGAGCTTGCAGTTGGTAAATTATGTATACATAATAAAAGTCAAATTGTGCACATTATAGACTATTGAGTATAGAGTTATTAGTGGGTAGTTATGTAAATGATTGCGCTAAGGTAGATTTGCACAAACCACAATGCCCATGAGGATCATATTAGACACATAGTATCCCTAGGTAAAGCCCACATATCTCCCTGTAGCTTCCTTTTCAAAAATCTTTCATCGAATTGGCAAATCCAAGAGACAAGGTTTACTCTGTTGTCCTTACAAAAAGATTCAGGATTTGCAGAGTCAACATCCTGCTTTTGGCATTGAAGAAGAGACCAGAGAGCCAAAAGTGCCCAGAGTAATTCTTCTAACTCTTTTAATTCTTAGTCTTTGTGTTTATTTGTGTAAATTACCTCTCCGGCGTAGTGCTTTATGCCAAACTGGTGGTCAGTCACACGAGGTTTCACATAGTAATGATTAGCCTGTGGAAATAGATAAAGAGTGTTGTAGATTACACAAATTTAGTTAAAATCATCCTGTGACACAAGGTCATAGACAGTTGAATTACTGTAAGTGATCCAAGAGTTTAGTTTTGTAAGCAGCCTCTCTACATTCTGTCCGAGTGCAGAAGGGAGATGTAAGGTTACAGGTTAAGGTTACATACATTTAAGGTTATAAAGTAGTGGAGTGTGCGTGAATCTAGCTGTGGCTATAATGAATTAATTAAATGTGACAGATACCACTCCATTAACAGCTTCTTCCCACAAACTCATAAGCTGGAACAATGCACTTTGAACATTGACATAGTACTTACCGGGACTAAAATCATCTAAATAATTCTAGTGAAGGTGTAAATTGTTAGGGTCAATAATGGGTAAGGATTTTCAACAGGTAAAATTTAAAATGCCGTTTCTATTGAACTTTTTCAAATATTTACAATGTTTTTAGTGTTTTTTTATGTACATGAATTGGCTTCAACCTTAAAAAATATCATGTGATGTGACCAAGAATAACCATAATTGTTTTAATTTCTAAAACATGGTTGGGATGTTAATCTAAGTTGTGAGTCATATGAACATGAGATTGAGATTTAAAAAATGGACACGCTCGGACAATATTTGCATGAATATTATGGGGGAAATATCTATTGAAGAAAGATGGAATTTCATGTGGGACTAAAACACTTCAGAAAATATGACAAAAAAAAAGAAAGAAAATAAATGTGATTAGATTTAGAGTCATTTTAAAGAAGTTTTAAAATCATCAATTAAGGGTAGACAGTCGCACCACATGAACATTTGACACTTTAAGGACAAAAAAAATGCAGAATAAGTCAGAGGTACTACAGGTATGTGGGGAATTAAAAAAAATGGAATAAGTCAGAGGTACTACAGGTATGTGGGGAATTATTGTGAAATTTCAACCCTTTTCACTGAATAAACTGCAGTTGGACACACGTCATGTCATTGACCCATTACATTGCATGAGATCACAAGCGGGAACAGAATGTTTTCAGTTTGATATTTGAGTTTGTTATTTGAGCTCCTTAATCTTTGTAACTTGCCTATTTCAGAGTGTCATATGTCGTCTGTATGATTGTCTATTATTGGTTCATATGATTCCTTTGAGCTTTTTCCAATACACAAATGGCAAATAAACTAACCTTAATTTTCTTAATTTCTAAACAATACAAACACCCACATGAAAATCAATTGCATGCTACAGTAAAATGCCACTATGAAGAGGTGTGGTGTTTTAGTTCTGCAGTTTTTGTGTTTTGTTTCATTCACACATGTTTAACACACAAAGCCTGCATATTTAGGTTGAGCTCTTTTCTCAAGCAGAAAACACTCTGTTCCACCTTGTGATGTCATGTGGTGCTCCATACACCTTCACTTGAATCATTTGGATAATATCAGACCTGGAATTGCCAATCTCTACTGAACTAAAGATAAAAAGAGCATTTTGAGCTCTTTAGATGAAGATAGACTAATAATAAAAGGTTACTCAAGGTTACTCATGAAACAATACACAACTAAAGCTATGTATTTAATGAGGTAACATCATTATAACATGACTTGAAGCTCACAAGAGTTCATTTTGCTAAATAAATGACTGCTTTAGATCAATAGATACAATATAATACAAATATCACACGTTTCCAGTCACAGTACATTCAACTAGCTGAAAACAATGTAAGCCTACCACTAACTAAGCATATTCTACTGCACATTCTCTATTCTATGGGGATTCTTTACATTGTTGACATGTGTATTTTTCTGTTTAAATCTGTCATTGCGCCACACATGGCTCCCAGACACTTAAAGGTCAAGTAGCTCTTATATGCCCCTTTAAACTGCTCCTGTTTCTGTCAGTCATGGCCCTGTCTGGCTTTCTCTGCACCTCCTTTTCTCCTCTGCACAAAGCTGATCAGGAGCACGATCGCATTTCACTATTGTTGTGAATGTTTGTGAGAGGACTCAGACTGTGAATGTAACACCAGCCAACGATTCACAAAAGTACAGCAGGCCTAAGTCTGTCAGGCCGTTTGAGGCTCTGAAGGATTTTCTTTCAGGGGACTTAAATGTGCACTAACTTATCTGTCAAAGGCCCAGAGATGGAGATTGCTTTACAGGGAATGTACCATAGTATAGCATTAAAGGTGCATTACATAACTTTTTGGCTGGGGTCCATCACCTGCTTGTTTCATTGCTCTGCTTGGAATGTTCCACCCTGTGATATTAAATAGCTCTAGCTCACATTTATTTATTTTCCAGGTGGCTTTATAGATCTGACCTGTAACTTCACCTGTAGTCTGGTTTCCATGAAGATAGAAAGGTTTAATCCCATATTGTGAAACATTCCATTCAAAGCAATAACATTTCCATGGAGAAAAGAATTTGAGGGACAACCCACCAGAAAGTTACAGAATGCACCTTTAAACTTGCATATTGTTTAACTATAGGGGTTTTGTACAATAAAACAATACCTTGAAAAATATATATTCTACTGTAATTGGGCCCACCTCACCACAAATCTGAATCAAAGCAATGCTCCAGAAAGTTACACCGTGAACCTTAAAGGGACTTGAGTAAAGGTTATACAGGGTATGTTTAGCTCTTATGTCTGTCTGGAAACGTGTGCTCTGTATTTGAGAAGTTAAGCTGTGAAAGATAAGGTCAAGAAGTTAAAAATGATTGGGTGTTTAAAGGGTCCATATTGTTCTACTTTGTGATGCCATGAAGCAGTAGTTTTCAAGTTAACATCTGACTTTTATCTTTTGTTCAGACTGAAAATTATTCTAGTGAAGGTGTATAGAGTTTAAAAACACAGGAGACATCTTGACTTCACAAGGTGGAACCACGGGTTTTCTGTTTGAGAGAAGAACTCTGCCTAAATATACAAGATTTGTGTGTTAAACATGTGTGAATGAAACAAAACACAACTCCAGGTAGTACAGTCACTTCCTCTACAGCATTTGGCAAAATATAAACATGATGAAGGGACATACTGCGTGGCGGCTGTGTAGTTTCTCCAGGAGGGTGTAGTCCGTGCCTTTGGGGAATCGGCTCTCCTCATTAATAAGTGCCAACATGCCCAGTTTCTAAAAAAGACACAGAGAAAAATGCATTAGCCTGAACTCACCACAGTCATGACCAAACTAGTTACAAACACATTGGGGAACATCTGGCTCCATTGATTACAACAATAGCTCTAAACATCGTGATCCTGTCTGTGGTTTCACAACAAAAGGGCTAAAACAAAAGGAGGTGCTGTTTTTGGATAGATCTTATTTCCAGAGTCACGCCAAGGCGGATCCAATGTCATTTTTATGGGCATCTCAGGGCAGACAGAGGGCATATAGGGCCAAATACCAAGTCTATTTTTGTCATTTTTCCAGAAATATGGACACAGAGATCATTAACGTGCCTGAGGAAAGATGGCTTACAGTGCAGAAGACGTAAAAAATGTACCAGCTAGCAAACTTGAGTAAGTATAGGCCTGTCACGCTAACACATTTTGATGCATGATATACTGCTACAGAGAAATATCACAAGAAACGATAATACTGAAACTACTTTTAGCCACTGATATAATAAAAAACAAAGCAGGCTATTCCCAGTAAAACATTTTTTATACAGTATCATTAAAAGCATGAGCTACAACAAATAAATAGCAGAATGAACCAATAGTCCTGGAAGTGACTTTTTCATCCCTCTACAGCTCAAATCCAACTTTTTTTTTGGCCCAGGTCCCACATTATGCTCCCCGTGAGAGCATGGTCTGGTGTTTGTTTCTTTTTTTCCCCTCCTCCCCCTCTGCTCGTGTTATGCTGTACTGTTTATCTCAAGGATGCGTCTGAGATGGCCCGACCTGAATTTCTCCTTTGGTGTATCAATAAAATATCTATCTATCCCCAAAATATACTGTTCCAGCCTTCATTATTGCGACAGACCTAAATGTATATGTATATATTAAAATCAGTATATTTGACGGTCTCTTAGATCTCAAAATCTGTGCAAAATACTACTTTTATTCATTTAATACATTTCCTTAAGTAGATTTTTCATGTGATACTTTTCTTGAGTATTTTTTTGCTTCAGTATCTATACTTTTACTTTACAAATTTGAGTACTTCTTTCACCACTGTTGTAATGGCATTTCTCTTTAAAGATAACCCTGCAAATTTCTTTTCACTGGGGATGTACAGAGAAGTCTAATCTTGCATATCTATTATTATCTTGCAGCCAGTACATGTAGAAGATCTCTGGTTCAAGCCCCGACTTTGTCCTTTACTTCACCAGACTTATGGGGCTTAAATACTTGGCAGAACTCTTTGCTCTCTAAGAACTTCTGGTTAACTTAATTAGTTTCATTTACTTTATAATTGTTTAATGTACACAATATCAAGAATGTATCCCTTTAGCTAGAATATTTTGGTGTTGTGTTTTGATTGAATTTGAGCTTGTATTTCAGTTCAGTTCAAGCCACTTCCACTAAGGTTAAGCTTACTATAACCACTGATAAAATAACATAAATTGTCTTCATGCCCGACCTCCAACCACACGCTGGTGTCTATTACTGTGCACACAACATTGGAAACGTAATTCCATAATGATAGGCCTGGAGAATGCATGCTAATGTAAACAGTGCCGGGCGTCTCGGTCAGAATGCTCGGTGGTTAGCGGTGCAGACCTGGTGGGGACTGAGCTAGCGTTACCTTCTCAATGAGATCCAGACACTCGGCATTGTCCATCCAGTCTATAGCCTCCCACTGAATGCCCTCCCTAAGAAAGGACAAAGAGCGTAAATAAAAACAGCTCAGAGGACACAAAGGGTGAATTGTCTAAATAGAACATGTGATTAAATGAGCCGTATCCATGCTGCTGGCTCCCTTATACACCAAAGCAACTGTCTGAGCGAGAAAAACAGCCAGAGTCCAAACTACTGGCCCGCGCCTGTAGTTTGGAGAGGAGACATATCAGTCTGCACATAATGTCTTGATTTATTATGGAGTCCATCTGAGACCCAGACTGTATATTATTATTCATGGATACAAAATCAAATCTGAAATCTGAGGGCTTTTCTGTCCTGAATGCCCTCCAGGACAACTGCACAAAGTTAGCTTCATATCCAGAAAAAGTATGAACACTGGACACTTTTGTGTTATTCTTATCAAGCCTATGATACTGTACCAAGCATGGTAAGCTAACTTCACTGCTCAAATGCAATGTGGGCTTTTAATAATACTAACAATTCAAATTTGATTTCCATTTCTTTGGACAATAGAATTTGATTTTCAAGATTAAATAATAGTTTGTTATTTTATGCTTACAACTGTGTAATCCCTCAGTCATCCAGATATGATCCATGGTGGTCAAGGGTGTATACTAGTCTATGCATTCTAATACTTGTTCTGATAAAGCTCGAGAAAAGTTCAGGAAAGGTTAATTTCTATCTTGTGGATGTGACTTTTCTAACTCAATACTTACTCAAATGTGTATCTAGTTTTGATACAAGTTTTTGTATCCAGTAGTATCATATTTTTGATATTTCTGAAAACCCTAGTCTGGAATCTCCTATTATGATTCTTTACTACAGAGATAAAACCACTGATCAATTTAATTTGTGACTATTTGTGTTAGAAAAACCTTTGCAATGACCTATTCATGGGTTTCAGAATGATGAAACATTTTTAATGGGAAAAAGTCCTGAAAATGTTGCATACAAGAGACAGCTGAAACCCATTAATATACAGGTAGTACTAGTCCCATTAAAGAGAAATGTAGAGTTCTCACAATCTTCTGATTTAAAGCTTTTATGGGTCTCATATTTTACAGCCTTCATCACCTGTTGTACTCCAACTGCTCCAGGGAGAAAATGTGCTTATTGAAATACTCCTGAAGTTTCTCATTGGCGTAGTTGATATTAAACTGTTCAAACCTGTTAACCTGCAAGACATAAGATAAATTACACTTTTATGCAAGCAGTTCAACACAAAATACATAGTACAAAATACATTTATTTTTTACAGATGTTTTTTGTACCTCAAAATTCTCAAAACCAAAAATGTCCAGGATGCCAATGGACTTGAAGTTTTCTTTTCCTTTTATCTTCTGGTTGATCCGCATTATGATCCATGAGAAACACTGGGAATAAAGGGCCATGGCAACCGAATCCCGGGAGTCTACAGCCTGAAAAGACAAGAACAGATCATAGACTGTTTATATAAATGGAGATATTGAACCTGCTAAGCGCCACATTCCAATTAGGAAGTGAGCACGGGAGCATTTCTGGCTCCTTTTGGACTTCATGCTGAAAAACTGTCCCTCATCTGTCTGTATCTGCTGCAGTGAGCCTCATTTTGGTCTTAAAATGTTCACTTTAATTTCACTATTTTGTCTGTAAATATTTCTATTCCTAATGTGTAACTGCTAACCTCGTCAGCTTCATTTGACTGGTGCTGAATGGTATGGACTGGCGAGTCAACAGGGGAACAAAGGTGTCTGTTCCCCTGTTGACTCTGCATATTTATTTAAATTAGAGTGAATTATATGTGAGTTTTCTTATCCTGGGCGCCCAAATCTCTGTTGGTGTGTCTGGCAATGGGTGACGTCACATCCCTCAGCCCATTTATTAATACAGAAGGAGATGAACTTCACCATAGGTACCAGTTCACCATAAACAGTCTAGGCATTCGCAGCATGTATCCACAACACTGCATACCGTGTACGTATTTGATGGTAGATAAGGTGTGGTGGTGATTTTTGCAGTTGGAGCGTGTTATGTCAGTGTCTGACTGCAGGTACGGGACAATAGAACAATGAGGAACCCCACACAGACTCCAGGAAAAACAGAGGCACGTCACTGGGCTCCATAAATCTGACCTCAAAGATTATTGCACTGAGTTTAGATGACAACCCCTGACATAAATCTCGAGGGGATATTCGGTACAATACAACAATATAACACTGCAAGCCAAATCCAGATTCTTATTAAGGGTAAAGGGAGGTAAGACAATGTTGTGGGTATGTATTAGGGATGTGGATTTGCAGTTTAAAAAAAATGTGAAAATGCTACTTTTTTCTTTTAAAATACCTTGACTATAAACCAAACTATTAAGATTCAACAGCATGCTGCCCCCGCGACCCAGCCGGATTAAGTGGGAGAAAATGGATGGAGATTTGTGATATATTGTCATAGCAAACAATATTACTGTGAGACTTTTGACAATACAATATCTTGATATTTCTGTAATTGTTATATGTCTATTATATATGATATGGTTACAAAATGCAGATACTTCATTTAAAATGTTTCATATGTTACAAAGTAGCAAATTAAATATGTTTGTTGTTATGCAATCATAAGTATAACATGGAAAAACTCAGGTGCAACTTTTCAGAAGAAGTGTCCATCAGATTTGTTTCACAGTATGTTATTAAAAATGTCTATCTTCATGGAGACCAAACCAGACCAAGTTACAGGTCAGATCTGTCAAGAGGCAACCACGCTCACAGTCAAGCATTTTTGAGCTATAAAACCACCTGTAATGAAAAAGTAAGTCATAGCTGTTTAATGTCATACTGTGGAACATTCCATAGAAACTGGTGTTGGCAAACTAACCAAAAAATTACATTGTGCAGTTTTAAACATCATCAAAGTAGAGGCTTGTCTCATATTTTCAGGAAAACTGTTCTACATTTTAGCTGTATAAAACTGAACTTGACTTAAGCACTTCTAATAGATCAGAGAAACAAACATAACTTCCAGCTGGACCCAGGTATTATTTCGTCGTCTGCCATTAGCCTTTCAACCAAGCACCATCTGTGTGTGTCTAAATATATATAAAACTTAAGCTTGCCAGCTCAGCTTCCTTACAGGCATTGTGCTCCAAATGAAAACAAAACATGAGCGTGGCAGATTGTACTGTACAGGGGGCAACAATACTCCTGGGTTTTTCACAGACATCAATCACTCTCAGCAGTCACCACTTGGAAACTTAGCGAGTGTGAACCAAACGCCAGTGGCTCCAGGATAGTCCAAAGAATGGCCATTTGTGCGTAGTGGGGTGGAAAGGGGGTGGGTAGACAGCGGGCGATACAGGATGGGTGACCTTTGACCCCTAGCAGAGGAATTCTTACAGACTCCAACAAGAGAAATAATGTGTTCTGAAAAGAGACAAGCTGCTTCAAAGACCACAGCTCGGGGTCTTTGTCCAGTCATGAGAAACTCACTTGTTTGTTTTGATGTCATTTTCAGTCATAGCATTTCACTGTAATTTATGCAAACGAGTAGGTTTATGGAACTAGGACACTACGTGCGATATTTGGGGGAAAGATGGAAAGTTCAAGCAGTGTGTTAACATTTTGTGTGTGTGTGTTACAGTTTTCAGTATTATTTCATTGAGAATTGACATTTTATTTGCGGTTTTGAATGTGAAACATAACTCATAACTTTTTGTTTTTTAAAGGGCCTATAATGCACTATTTTTGGATCCACATTATAATGTTGTTTCCTCATCACAAACATAAACCTAAACACAAATTTAGGCTCTCAAACAGAAAACACTTGTGATGTCCACCTTGTGATGGCATGTGGCAATACAGGAAGTGCTCCAATGTGTTTTTTAACTCCATAAACCTTCACTATAATTACTTCAGCCCTGGAATAATCTGTTTCTACTGAACTAAAGGAAAAAGGTAACTTGAAAACTACTGCTTCATGGCATCACAAGGCAGAACAGAGCATTTCGAGCTTTGACTAATAACTCAAACATGTATGAATGAAATAAAACTCAACTCCACGTATGGTTTTCAACATTCTTAAATGACTTGTAACGACATGTTGCTGGCATCAAAATCCCAAATTTCTAACAAAGTGGTACAACTTCTTGCTCATGAATAAAACATCCCCATTTACACTGGTGCCTGTCTGTGCTGCCTCCAGTGGCTGCAGCTTTCACTTCATCCACACTCACTGGTTTTGTATTGTGCTTTCTGACTCAGATCTCTATCACGATGGCTTTATTGTGCCTGGATTCTGGCAGACAAAAAGCAGGAAATGGCCGGGAGTCACGCAAGGGATCTACTTGTAGGGGGGTTGTATGTATGTGTGTGCGTGTGTGTTTGTGCCTGTCACTCGGACCAGCCAGGGATAGGGGCACCAAACAGACTCCTACTGTGTGCGGAGTTGTCGATTTGTGTGACAAGTGAACGGTGGAGAGGTCTGTGTAGGTCTTTGCAGAAATGTCTCTAGTGTAAAGCCAGGGGTGACAAATTTACTTCTGTCAGCTGCTGGTTTGACAATCTCTAAACATGAGCCTGCGCTAATCCCGCTACTAGGTAATATTTCCATTCTTGCAAGTCCCAAATGCTAACAGCTGAAAAACGTGCTTAACAATGCTGTACTTACGGGGCAAGGGTTTAATATTGTTGTCATAAATCTGAACCAATGTGGAATCTGTGAACACCTGCAAGCTATTATTTTTAAATATGGTATAAAATATAGATTAACTGGTAGCTTACTAAATAGTTATTTTTTAAGATTTGGGGGAAAATACAAAAATAATAAAGATAGCTAGGCTGGTTTGTGATTTTCAATAAAAACCTTCTGATTGCCGAGGGTGGAGCCTATGATAACTAGAGACGCAACAAGGTCAAAAAGTCACCTAGGCATTGATACAATAAAACTGGTAAAATATATAATTAATTGCATTTAGGAAAATAACTCACTGGGTTGTCTCTGTATAGAGCTCAACAGTGACCACCACTCCCCCAATACATTAACTAAATTTCTCATTCATTTTTCTCATACACTTTCGGAAAAAAAAAGCTTAGTCAGGGATTACTAATGACCACAAGACCTATGATTTTATTTTAAATCAGTTTTTGAAACTTTATGAACCACAATATTAACATTTTGCAGAATCTTGCATTTTAAATCTCTGCTTTTGGACTAGGATCCATGATTTTTCAAAAAGTAAGTAAAAAATTTGTGAAAAATTAACTTCCGCAGAGCGAGCAGTCACTAATGAGCTCCATCAATGCAAACACTCTTATAATACACTGGATACAGTAGATACAGCTATGGGATTACATTTCATAGTCATTGTGAGGCTGGTGAGGTTAGTAGTTTGTGCAAGCTTGAGAGGTAAAGAGTTTTTTCATGCATCACAAGGATAAAACCATATTATTTGTGTAATTGTATTGGGAATAATGTATTTCCTTATTTTCTGTCAGTCCGTACCTGCTCTACAGTGAGTGGGGAGCAGATCTCCTCTCCTCTGAGAATCATGGAGCGCTGGGTCAACACCTCTGACAGCTGGAAGGAGTCCAAACCAAGCAGCTCGCTCACATTGTTCACCACTGTAACACAAAGTCACACAAATGTATAATGTAAGTAGAGCATGTACAACAAATAAGATGGTGACACAGCACAGGCAACTTATACAGTCTATGTGATCCTATACAGTTTAAAATGCTACTACTACTTCCTGTACTTTTCTTCACAATCTGCTTCTTGACAAGTATAAAACTATCATTTATATTTACAACAGGTATTATACCACCAAATAAAGTAAAAAAGAATCCTCAAAACCTGCCTGATGCATTTAAATGGAAACTAGGAGTCATTTTATGCACATCCAGGACTGTATTAATTCATAATACTCCATATAACTGTACGGCATCTCACCCTTGTAACAAATAACCGTATTTCCTGTCAATCATTATATTATCATTATATCATCTTTGCACTATTTTTCCTTATTACCTCTTGTAATGAGATGTACAGTAATTATATTGCTGTATTTCTATTTTTTACTTGTACACACACGTTTAGATAATTACACCTTACTGACACCAATCTTTTGCTATTTTTGCTGCTTATTTTAAATGTCTTATTACCATTTACATTTTTTCTCTTTCTTATATTAATATATTGACATGTGAGCTACTGTGTCCAAATAATTTCCCTTGTGGATCAATACAGTTTGTTTAAATCTAATTATAAGTTTAGTTCAGCTGTGTGCTAGAAAAGGGGTCAGACTCAACAGACAAAGAAAGTAGAGCTCATGTTTCAGCCTGTTCACGGATTCGCTTGTGTGCGCGCAATGTCAATCAGGCCTAGGCACACACTGGCTGCACAGCTCACCAGCCCCACAAACCAAATATCCGTTTCAGTAAATAGTGGTTTTTGGCAATAAATTCCACAACTCTAACCGCCAGTAACAAGCAGCTTCAAGGCTCCTATTACATGCTTTTAAGATTCTACATGCATCAAAACAACATATGGAAGTCTATTGCAAACTTTTCATTATGGGTATTTCTATTATTGAAAATGCTATATTTTTTTCTCTTTACAGATTTGAATTGTAATGTAGAGTAGTGCTGTAACCTGCTTGTTCCTCTTGTGACAGACAGGCTTAAACTATACTGTGGAACATTCTAGACAAAGCAATAACATTTCCATGGAGACAAGCAGACCCTCAACTAGAAATGTTATGTAGTGCACCTTATAGCAGTAAAGTACATCATGTTTTTTGGCAATAAATTCCACAGGCCCAACTGCCAGTAACAAGCAGCTTCAAGGATCCTATTACATGCTTTTAAGTTTATATTTGCATCAAAACAACATGTGTACTATATGGAAGTGGTACTCAAAGTTTTCATACTAAATACCAAGCTTTTTATATTAAGTACAAACATCTAAGTACTGGTAAGTGTTTGGATTTCTGATTCCCCCAGATATAAACACTGTCAGGGGCTAATTAGGGCTAAACCGGGTCTAAAATAAGACTAAACCATGGATAAAGTAGTTTTAAATAATGATTAACCCAGAAGAGAAAAAACACATTCAAAGATTTGCCTCTAAATCAAATAAATACTCAAACTGCAGAGGCCCCATGAGGCCACCAGGGGCAGTTTGAGAACACTTAAGCTAATGATACCTTGCAGTTTACTTAGTGCTAGAAGAAATTGTACTATGCTTAATATTCCTAAACAACTGACTGGATATGAAAAAAAAAAATTAAAAGCGCGCTGCGTACATTTTTCCACTATCTGCTTGTCTCCATGGAAATGTTATTACTTTGCCTGGAATGTTCCATGGTATAACATTTAACATATCGTTATAGCATTTACATAGGGCCACTCTCCGCAGACCTGAACTGTAATGTACTGTAGTGCTGTAACCTTTTTGCCCCTCTTCTGACAGACAGTGTGGAACATTCTAAACCAAAAAAATACATTTCCATGGAGACAAGCAGGTGGCAGACCCTCCACTAGAAATATTACACAGTGCATCATTAGATGTGATTCCAGCCTGCAGAATAGTACCACTGCGTAGCATGATTAATGAAATGTCCATTATATTACATTTCACCTGCATTGGTTGTGATCTGGGCCCCTCCAGCGGTCATGAACTCTATATTTCCCATTTGGAGAACAGCAGAAAGCAGTTTGAACACATCCCTGATCTCTTCCTCTGTAAACTCCATCACTTTGAGGGCTTCCTGTAGCAGACGACAGAAACAAATGCAGTTTAATATGTCAATATAGTAGTGAATATGTTCATCTCATGACTTAAAAGGGGACTCTTACCCACTATAGTTCAACCTTTTCATTTATTATTAACAATTACATTTGGCTCTTTGTTATTATATTATATTGTGATATATTGTGATGTGTGAGCTAGTGTCTCCAAATAATTAAAACTTCAAGGAAATATCTAACACCCCCCACACACTATGAGGAGTAATAGTGCCCTCTAGTGGTCTGCTAGCGTACATGCAGTCCTTACCATAACACTGTCAAAGAGTTGTTTATCGTCCAGACTGTTGTCCTGCACACAGCCCGACTGACTCAAGTAATGATAGGCCTCAGCACCATCAGAAAGGAGGTACATATCTGCAAATACAAATATAAGGGATATACTTTTTTTAAGGTGCACTATGTAACTTTTTGGTTGGGGGGATCGTTACCTGCTTGTTTCTACTGAGATGTCATTGCTGGAATGTTCCACAGTATGATATTAAACAGCTCTATGTTACATTTATTTATTTATTTACAGGTGGTTGCCACGCTACAGATCTGACCTGTAACTGTGTCAGGTTTGGTCTTCATGAAGATAGAAAGGTTTAATGCCATACTGTGAAACATTTCAGAAAAATATATAATATTTAAAAAGCTGACTGGCACTCCACCAAAAAAGTTACCAAATGCATCTTTAACTGCTACAAAATATGTATCAACAAATAAAAACTCACCTCTGTGGTCTCTGTCAGCTCCAGCTAAAAGTGCATAGAAGATGTGATAGTTTCTCTCCCCTGGATTCTGCCGTACCACTCGATTCTGAAAAAACACAAATATATAATATAATAACCCCACAAATATTACAGTAGTAATATTATAGTTATAGTATTCATAACTCAACAATAATAAAAAAGGTTGCCATGTTAAACATTTATACACATTTTACCTTTTCCAGTAAATCTGATTTTGTATGTTAAGGAAAATCATAACATTTTCTTTATACTAAAAATACAGTAGTTAAAGGTGCACTATGTAACTTTTTGGTTGGAGATACGTCACCTGTTTGTTTCTATGGAGATGTCAGTGCTCTGTCTGAATGTTCGACAGTGTGACATTAAACAGTTTCAACCTTACATTTATTCAATTACAGGTTGTTAAATAGCTCAAAATTACCATTCTATTACCATTCTAACTGTGAACAGGGTCACTTTTTCACAAATCTGACCTGTAACTTGGTCTGGTTTTGTCGCCATGAAGATAGAAAGATTTAATACCATACTGTGAAACATTCCAGACAAAGTTATAACATATGCACTGAGAAAAGCACTACTAGAAAAGTTAGACAATGAGATGGACTAGTGAAGGATACAGTCTATGATGCAGCCTCCCTGGATATTTCCGTTTTGGGAGAAGTTGAGTTGAATGAACTTCCCAAAGCGACTGGAGTTATTGTTATATACAGTCTTTGCGTTTCCGAAGGCCTCCATGATAGGACTGTAGAAAAGAATGAGAAATATTAGTAAAAAATATATATGGCTATGAGAAACACTGCTAATTGTTTTTGTTTCAGAACTGACCTGCTCTGGACCAATGCCTGCTCCACTCGGGTGGTGCTCTCTGAAGGTGGGGTACCAAGTGAATACTGACTCATCACTGAGAGAAATTTAAGCAGCAGTTTAGTGCTTTCGGTCTTTCCAGCACCACTTTCACCACTGTAAAAAAAAAAAAAAAAAAGTTGAAAATTTAGATTGTGACAGTGCAAATTCTGACTCTGTTACAATTACATTTTGGAAGCTAGTTCACAAATCTATCTATCTAATCTATTTTTGTCTATAGAATAACTGACTACGATCTATCTAAATGTGTATGATTTTATGTATTTAAACAAGAAAGTAGGATTCCCACTGAAGAATATAATAAATGTGTTCAATGTGTACAATTAAAGACAATTGTGAGTCCTTTCCCCTGAGCATGCTGAATTTCCAAAGACTTTGAAGGGCCCATATTGCACTATTTTCTAATCTAATGTTGTTTCCTCATCACAAACATACTTGGAGTTGTGTTTTGTTTCACACACATTTAAACTTTAACATACAAACTCTGCATATTTAAGTAAGATTAAGAGATCTTCTCCTCGTGCACCTTCATTACAATCATTTGGATAATTTCAGCCCTGGAATTTCCAATGTCTACTAAAATAAACATAAAGGGTAGGGTTAACTTGAAAACTACCACTACATAACAACTTAACAAGGTGGAACAGAACATTTTAAGCCTTGGAAATGTAGACAAACTAATAACAAAGACTTTTAGGTAAAAAAACAACACAACTCCAGATATGTTTTTGAGGAGGTATCAGCATTATAACATGTTTAAAGCTCACAAGACAAATTTTTTGCTCCAAAAGTGTAGCTTTATTTAAAAAATTATATGTGAAGAATGTAATAAATCTATGTGGACAACGAAAGTTTTCAAATCTACCAAAACAAACTCACAACTTAAAAGAAAATCTTTTTGTTTCTCACCTGATGAGGACACACTGGCTGTCATGCCTCTTCCACAGACAGCGGTAGCACTCATTAGCAATGGCAAAAATGTGAGGAGGCAGCTCCCCCAACTGGTGTTTACTGTACAAGTCCACAGAGGCGCTGTCGTACAGGCCTTGGATCTGTTTGTATGGATTCACAGCGGCCAGGATGGAGCCAATATTGGTCTGACAAAAAATAAGGTGCAGGGAGGTGAGTAAGGACACAGGCTGCATAAAGACACAAGCAGATTAGTAAAGATGCATTGTGTAACTTTTCTGGTGGAGGTTCCATTAGATGTTTTTCTCCATGTTATTGCTTTGTCTGGAATGTTTCATAGTATGGCATTAAAGCTGTCTACCTTCATGGAGAACAAACCCTGCTCACAGTTAAAATGTTTTTCTAGGTATTTTTGAACAGTAAAACCAGAATAAATATAAGGTGCAGCTGTTTAATGTCATACTGTGGAACATTCCAGGCATAGCAGTGACATATCCATAGAATCAAGCAGGTGACGGACCCCAGCCAAAAGTTACACAGTGCACCTTTAAACTGTACTAAAGTTCATAGCCCTAAAATCTCTGAATTAAGTTTTTGGGAGTAATTGAAAATCAGTCATTCTCATATAATAACGATGTGATACTATGAGTGACCTAGTTTGGAGAAAGTCTATAATATTTTAGGCTGGGTTACAGCTCGAGCCTGGGTCTGTAATGTGTGTTTTTGGGTCACTCGGTTATGCTATATGTTCATTGAAGCACATGGGGGCCCCTCTCAGAGAGATTAAGGATAGGATTTCTTAAGAATGGGTCAGTGGCAGTTCAAGGAGATATACAGTACACAAGTATGTATATTTTTACTCACTGTAGCATTTAGCGTAAGATTTATTGTTTATTAGATTTATTTAACTTTTTATTAATTGTCACATAAACTGCATTATGCATTAAGGGGACTTAGTATGATTATTTCAATTTATAGACTGAATAATCTAGCCTAGGAATAAGCACTAGTGTTTCTATACCAAATACTAAAATTTCAATATTAGGAAAAGGCTCAATATGTGATGCCAATTGAAATTTGTTTTTAAATGCTTTTTTAGACTGTAATTTACAACACAAAATAGTAATACTTTTTTAATATCTCCATCTTATCTTGTCTTATCTATTCTGATATAGGTCAAGGCCATTATAAAATTGTTAAAGCTGCAGTGTGTAACTTATCGGGTGGAGGGTCCGTCACCTGCTTGTCTCTATGGAGATGTGCCTAGCCTAGAATGTTCCACAGTATGGCTCTAAACATAGGAATCTTCATGAAGACTTGCAAGCCAAATTACAGGTTAGACTTGTGGAGAAGCGACCAAACTCACAGATACTTTTGAGCAATAAATAACACCTGTAGTTGAATAAATGCAAGACAGATTAGCTTAATGCTATACTGTGGACAATTTATACCAAAGCATCAACATGTCCATGGAGATAGACAGGCTGCAGACCCTTTCCAGAAAATTTACACATTGAACCTTTTTGGAAATCCCATTTTTCAGCTGTTGATGTGATTTAGTTTAGTATCAGTACAGTATAGATAAACATTTTGGTAAATAATAAGCAACTACTATATCCCCATTACAATTATCACTCATATTCATTGGCATGTGCTACATTTCAGGTTGATTCTAGTCATAGTAACAGTGTCTCCTCACATAGATGCTGTCCTTCTGGTAGCGGAGGAACAAGTTGTGCATGATGGCGGCCTCGTGCAGCTCGCTCAGAGTGGACATGTCCTCCACGCCCTGAATGCTGCTCGGGTGCATGGCGTACACCGTCTCTCTGCTCAACTGTGCCCTCTGCAGATACATCACCTGGAACAAGAGTGCATTGACAAGAAGTTAGCTTCAAGGAAATACATGTAACCCACACCACATGAGTCAGTATAAGAGCCGTGAGTCATGTTACACTGTGTCTTTATTATGTCTGGTCATTGGATCTGAAGGTGACATTTTAGTTTTAGCACGGCTGATAATATAAAGAAATGGGAGATACTGTATTTGCTTGTTTATATGTTTGTATATGGAGTAAGGAGTAGCCTTGTTACTCAATACTGTTTCCAATACCACACATTTTTATATAGCACTTTTCCACCTTCAAGGCACTCAGAGCACTTTACATTACGGAACCACATTCATACACCAGTGGACAAACAGTGGACAAACACTACTAACTGAGCTACCATCAATATTAAACAATAATACTTTCTTTACATTACCATGAGGCCTAATATGTGTGTAATACTGCAGCTGCCCAGGTAGGTTGAATAGTGGTCCAGAAAATATTGCATAATCACGAGTAAAGGTAAATATCAGTTTTAAGAAGATCATGTTTGCAAAATGAGTAATCCAAAATCTCCTCGATCTTATCTCAAACATGAGCCGTCTCTTGATCAGACCATGAATATCTCAAACCACACCAAGCTCTGACTCCACACTGATTCATTGCAGATAAAACTCAATAGGGCTTGTATATGTTTCTACTGCTTTAGGCTATAAACCCTTTTACACAAGAATTCCACAAAGAGGGCAAGTTTACTCAGTTCTAATCTCCATGTACTCACTGGGACGTCCGGGCACATAAGGTGAATCACTTAGGCATGCTTGACTTTGCTAATGGTATTTCAAAAGACTGCAACCGTATAACATATAGATCCTTTAAAAATGTGCAAACTGTTGTAGGAAGCTGAAGGCAAAAGTGAAGTGGAGCATAATGTGATTTCAATGGGGAAACTGGAATTAATATTCATTCACAAAATATGAAAATACGTGAACATGTCAAATGAAATCCACTCAGATACATATGAGAGATATCAGAGTCCAGTTTAAAGACTTGCAATTGTGTTTTATGTTATTTGTTAATTTAAGAAAACATTATGATAAACACAAAGCATTTTTAACAAAGGAAAAAACAGATGCCTCAATTTTACTGGATAAATCCTCACAGAAAAGTTGAGCTCACTACAGTTTGCCACTTCATCCATAGAGAAATTACACTTTTCATCATAAATGCAACTTTTTGTGAAGCTCAAACACAAATTTGAGGTAAGAAAATTGGATCTTTCATCCTTCTTAAAGGTGCATTGTGTAACTTTTCCTCGTGGAGGATCTGTGTCTTTCTCCATGCAGATATTATTGTTTTGTCTGGAATGTTTCACAGTGTGGTATTAAACCTTTCTATCTTAGAGACCAAACCAGATCAACTTACAAGTCTGATTTGTGAAGAGGCAACCCCGCTAACAGAATGCATGTTTTCCCAGGTATTTTTGAGCTATAAAACCACCTGTAATTTAATAAAGGTAAGGTACATATGTTAATAACTTACTGTGCAACAATCCAACAAAGCATTTGACAAATCCTTCACCAGATATAATATAGACGTCAACAAAACATGACCATTCAGATCTGTCAAACACTGAAAACATCAGCTTCACTTTGGCTCCAGTCGCCTCCATTCCAGTACTTTGAACTTTCTGATGACAAAGGATTTTGGTCTATAGATTGGAATAGGATTTAAAATCATAAACTAAACTCAAATGTTCTATAAGTGCTGATGTAAGACTTATTGGTGGTGCTGTTTTGCTGGGAACCACAGTCTGATCGATGCTGATGGACGGGGCCTGGGGCTGTGGTGTCCTGGGACATTACTGCTGCTCCTCTGACTCTTCAATAGAGTCACATCTGGGAACCACACAAACACACCAGCACTGAGTCAGCCAACTGCCCACTGAGCTACTGGGGGTTGTAGTTCAAAGTTTGAAGCTGTTTTGTTTGCTGTTGTTTGTAGATAATGCAGATTTGAAAACATGATATAAGGGATTTGAGGTGTGAGACTTGTGAGTGGGAGTGTAACGCCACCCACAGCAAGACTATTAACAGACAAAATAGCAAAATAAAAACACCAGAATCAAGTAAAGTGGTTAATATAGACATTTAAAGGCCAAAATTATGAGGCTCACTTGCTGTTACTGAGAGAGGGGGCAACAAATTTCCAATGTAAAGTCAATTTTACCCAGGGTCATGTCCTATTTGGAGCGTGGCCATTAGTGTGTTAGCTGTGTCCATTTATATTTACAGTCTATGGGTGTAAGTCAAAGAAAAATGTAAAAGGACTATAAAATAAACTACAAAAACAGAAATATATAAGGTGGATACTTTTTACTTTTACTTCACTACATTTTTGAACAGGACTGAAAAGTAAAAGTATTTCCAGAAATGGAGAAAACTAAATATAACAGGTTTTATTTGACTTTATTTTATACAGGTTCCTTCAATACTTTTATGTTAAGTGGGTGTTTTCATGTGATACTTTTTTTTCGCTCTATATCTGTATCTGTACTTTTACTTATTAACAACATTGAGTACTTCTTCCACCACTGTTGTATGGAAAGTACTTTATAAAATCATCAATCATTAGTCGAGAATCCAAGCTGAAGTGTGGAATTTAATAGGTTTTGATGAAGTCCCTAATATATCAATTGTAAACCTTGTGAATGTAAGGAGAAAAAAAAACGAAACATTGTCTTCCAGGAACCAATTAAGTGTATAGATGTTGCTGAATACAATGGATTAAAATAGAAAGATGAAGCATTTCAGAGCAAACATGCATGCATTTGCTGATTGTATTTTCTAGTAATGACTTCACCCTTTTTTTGATAAGGCCATTAGAGGATGGGTGTACACTCACACAACAGCCCATAACACAACAATGCGGTCATCTGTAATTCTCCAAACTGCCCCGTGAAAGACAGCGCCTCGGGGGGGGAGAGTGGATACAGTGATGTCATAGACGGAGCAGAAGGTCCTAGATTTACAACCATCTGGATCTCCACCCTCTCCTTCTCGCGTCGGCCATGACTCAAAGCCGACAGCCAATTCACAAGAGCAAATCAAATGCTCTTTTCATTGGTCACGTGATCCGTCAGTGTGATCATTTTACCCATTCATTTACATCTGGCACTTACTGTGATGGATGTCACTCACAGCCCCTGGGTTCTACTTCTATGGCCAAGGTTGTAATAATAAGGATCTCTACTCTCTTTGTCTATCTATATACCTTTTTTTTAAATCAAATTCTTAACACTGTGCAATTTGAGGGTTGCAATTTTAGATAATCTTCTGCAAACATTATAATTTCTGTTTTCATAAGAGACTAGAAATGCATGAGATTCTTGTGTTTTGTAATTCACGTATTCATTAATTTAATCTTTTCTCAAATATTAATAATCTGTTTTTGTCTATCAGCTGTAATTTTTATCCAGAAGCTTTTGTTTTAGTTTTTTTGCCATCCATCTTTTGACACCTCAGTCTCCATGCCAAGTTTTTTGAGCTTTAAAAAACACCTGCAATAAAAAATATGCAAGTTTAATGCTGTAATCTTGATTTATTTTACATATATTATTTTATAAATATTAATTTGGGCCATTATTATTTTGTATTATTGGAGGAAATTATTTTATATTACATTGGACTTATTTTATTAACAGTTCATGTTATTTATTAAATTTATGTTGGGTACATTTCGTTTTTCCACCGTGATGTTGGTTCCTATTGTTTTCAGGGGAACGCATTTGTGGGGCGCACTTGGAGTTGCTGAATAAAGAAAGACACGAACGGTTCACTGTGCTGCCGTGTTGGTTATTTTAGCAAGACTGCAGGAACAGAAGAAGAAATTCATCATAGAAATCTAACTGTAACCCGCTTTACCCACGGCCTCATTAGACAATTCAAAACAAGATACGAGGGTTACAATGCCATACTGTGGAACATTGCAGGGTTAGCAGAAAAGTTACATAGTGCACCTTTAAGAGATGGTTTAGGTTTTGATCTGGTGGTTCAAATCTTTAAAATGATCAGTGCTTGAATGTGGTATGAATGGCCTATGACTTGGAGCTTCAAACAGTGTGACTTTCTTGTCATAATCAACCTCAAACTCTTTATCTCCCATAAAAAATTCCACTAAAATGTTATGAATTGCCTTTTCATCGTGAATGTTTGTAGCCCTTCTGTCCATAACCACATGATCCGTCTTTTTTTTATCTTTTGGGGATCACTTTTCCTTCTGATGTCACACTTTTGGCCTGAGGCGGCGGCCAGCTTTTTTTCTTCATGCCTGGAACACAACACTTGAAAGTTAATCTGAGAAATCTGAGCATCAAAACCTATTAAATTCCACACTTTGATCCCACACTACAGCTTGGATTCTCGACTAATGATCGATGGTTTTATAAAGTACTTTCCATACAACTGGCTCACAGTGGTGGAAGAAGTATTCAATGTTGTTAATAAGTAGAAGTACAGATACCAGAGCAAAAAAAAAAAGTAAAAGCAAAAGTATCACATGAAAACACCCACTTAACATAAAAGTATTGAAGGAACCTGTATAAAATAAAGTAAAATAAAACCTGTTTTTACTTGTATATATTTAGTTTTCTTCATTTCTGGAAATACTTTTACTTTTCAGTCCTGTTCAAAAATGTAGTGGAGTAGAAAGTACAGATATCTGCACAATGTAGTGAAGTAAAAGTAAAAAGTATCCACCTTAAAATCTACTTAAGTACAGATACCTAATATTTATACTTAAGCACAATACTTTACTATTAATACTTTATTACATCCCCCTACTAAATCTCAAGTAAAAGCAAAAGTATAACATTAAAACACCTACTTAGCATAAAAGTACTGAAGGAACCTGTATAAAATAAAGTAAAATAAAACCTGTTATATTTAGTTTTCTCCATTTCTGGAAATACTTTTACTTTTCAGTCTTGTTCAAAAATGTAGTGGAGTAGAAAGTACAGATACCTGCACTGTGTTCAAAAGTAGTGGAGTAGAAAGTACAGATACCTGCACTCAAATGTAGTGAAGTAAAAGTAAAAAGTATCCACCTTAAGTAAAGTACAGATATCTAATATTTATACTTAAGTACAGTACTTTACTATTAATACTTTATTACATCTCCCCACTACTGGCTAAGTCTACTGACCTGAAAAAGACCTTAGAGAGAATATGAAAGCAGATACTACCTGATGCTAACCATAATCTTTAATGTGTCCATTTTAATCCCACATGGAGCTCTAATGCCGAGACTTTTCCTGCTACAATCGAAAACACCAGTAAAAGCCAGACACACGTCGATGTAACGCAGTGAAAAGACTTATTGATCACAACCACTGAAGGAATACAACTTCTTATGGGTGAATGGTTGTATTTTTAGAACAGTTCATGTTAAAGGTGCACTGTGTAACTTTTCTGGTAGGGGGTCCGCCACAAGATTGTTTCCATGGAGATACAAAAATACAAAATGTAGTGTGAGTTCTTAATATTTATACTTAAGTACAGTACTTTACTATTAATACTTTATTACATCTCCCCACTACTGGCTAAGTCTACTGACCTGAAAAAGACCTTAGAGAGAATATGAAAGCAGATACTACCTGATGCTAACCATAATCTTTAATGTGTCCATTTTAATCCCACATGGAGCTCTAATGCCGAGACTTTTCCTGCTACAATCGAAAACACCAGTAAAAGCCAGACACACGTCGATGTAACGCAGTGAAAAGACTTATTGATCACAACCACTGAAGGAATACAACTTCTTATGGGTGAATGGTTGTATTTTTAGAACAGTTCATGTTAAAGGTGCACTGTGTAACTTTTCTGGTAGGGGGTCCGCCACAAGATTGTTTCCATGGAGATACAAAAATACAAAATGTAGTGTGAGTTCTAAGTCAGAAACAGGGAATATTCCATCCAAACTACATGGACAATTTCCACACAGAGACGACATTTTGCAATAAAACTTCCATTTAACAAAAAAAAAAAAAAAACGTGTTATCATTTATTTTTATTAGTGTAATTCTAACTTTTTTTTTGTAATTTAGACAAGGTTTTGGCTTTTGTTGACATTATGGTTGCAGTTATTGAGTTATGGAAGCTATGTATGTCCGCTTCCCGTTTCCAACCAGAAAGTAAAATTATAAACTTCACTACTATTTTTAAAACTAAAGAACAGGCTAAATTTTTTAGCAAGTTCTTTTAGTGACATATGTTGTGTGCATATAACTTATAGGTACTTTAAAGGTGCACTGTGTAACTTTCTGGTGTAGGGTCTACTACTTATTTATGTGATTATGTTGCCTAGAATATGGCATTAAACATATCCATCTTGCATTTACTCAATAACATGGGTTGTTACTGACCTAAAAACTTACATTCTTACTATGAGTGGGCTCGCCTCTCCACTGATCTGACAGGTAACTTGGCCCTGTGATGTCGCCTGCACTCTATGTAGAGATAAACAGGTATAATGCCATAGTAGGGAACATTCCAGATAATATTTCCATGGAGAGAAGCAGATGATAACCTAACTAAACTAAGACTTAGTTAAGCTGCTCTAGGAGATAAATTACTGGGGAAAGTATGGCAATTTGAGCACTGTCCTCTGGTCTCTCCTACTTATTCTCTTCTTATTCTCTACCTATTCTCCTCTACTTATTCTCCTCCTACTGTTAAGAATATTCAATTACAAGTTCATTCGTAGTCTGTTCTTTGCTATTCACATGTTGTCCCTTGTCCCTTGTCCCTTGTCCCACGGTCCAAACTGGACCGTGGGACAAGGGACCAGTTTGGACCGTGGTGCCCCCTAGTGTCAAGGACCTGGACCCTCCCTCTGTCCTGGATCAATCTGTCCTCGTCCTGTTAGATCAGTAGTTTCCTTCTGCCAATAGCCTTGGTCTACAGATTTACAACCTTATTGGCAGTGGATACGTCCTGGCCATCTATGCCTGTCCATCCATGGGAGTGGATCTCTCCTTCACTGTGGTTCTCCTCGAGGTTTCTCAGTTTTTTCCCACTGGGTAAGGGCAGGAGATGCTGGGACAATTATCCATCTGCCTGCTTGTTGTTGGACATTCTGTATTTTTGAATTATTAATTAATTACAAATGATTATTATTATTATTTTTATTTTTTTTATTGTTCCGCTCATTCTCTGACATTTTTGTTTGCTAATTTAACAATTTTGTGAAGCCCACCGAGATAACTGTTGTTATGATTTTGGGCTATACAAAAATAAATTGAATTGAATTGAATTGAATGATGGACCCACCAGAAGAAAAGTTACACAGTGCACCTTCAGGTTTACATGTGGACACAACTGTAGAATATTGTGGATTTATCTATGCATTTGTTCTAGTGTGGCGTATCCCAGTATAACCTAAAGGGAGCTTATCTGGTGATTGATAATGAAATTGCATAGAGGACAAATTAGTCAAGCCATACGCTGCTTCATGTGACGTCAAACACGGGACTCAAACATTAAGACACAACATTCTGAGTAAAATCAAGATAACAATATATAAAGATAACAATCACTGCATCACCAAAGAAAAATGCTTCGGAAATCTTTCGTAGACATTTTGGAACCACAGCTAAATTTAAAGGTGCACTATGTCAAATTTCCAGTGGGTGGTCTGCCAGCTGTTTGTCAGTGATCACTCATCTGTTACCTCTTTGTCTTGTTGTGTGTTCCTCTGTGGTAATAAAGTAAGTTTACCTTTACTATTTATTCAATTATAGGTGTCTTTATTGACTAGAACACCTTGTAAAAATATTACTATTGGGGGTCGCCTGGGGTAACTTGTAAATTGGCCTGGTGGTGTAATCTGCTTGTGAACGTTTCAGGCATAACAACTTTTCCTAGTGCATCTTTAAAAGACCATAATCAAATCTAGCTGGTATTTTAAAATGATTGTGCTTTATCACTTCTCCACCGGCTGAAAGATGGGTCAAGATTAAAGTTCCTATATTACACAGTCATGCTATAATATTGTTACCTCATCAAAAACATGCTCAGAGTTGTGTTTTGTTTCAATCACACATTAGTAATCCTTTATTATTATTATCTCCAAATGTGTCATGTCATGAAGAGGTAATTTTCCATTTAACTACTACTATTTTTAACATTTTGTTCTGTAGAAATTGGCGATTCCAGGGCAGAAATGATTCTAGTGAAGCTATATGCAGTTTAAAAACACAGTGGAGCACTTCCTGTATTAACATTCGATCTCACAAGGGGGACAGAGCCTTATATATGCAGGATTTCTGTGTGACTAAAACAAAACACAATTACATGTTTGTGATGAGAAAACAACACTATAACATAGATCAGAATATGACGTAATCAAAAATACATCTTTCCTTTTTGAATGATCCTGTATCTGTCTTGCTGTCTTCCTTTTGTGTTGCCTCAGTGCAGCCACACCCGGGTGACCCATGCTGCTTTTGTTTAGCCAACAGCCCTGAATCTTCACAGTAGGCGGGGTCTTTTCCCCAAAGGATACATTATTACATGGACACATGGGTCAGAAGCGTGGCACGTGCACACAAGCGCCTTCCTGTTCCTCTCTATTCATTTTGACTGTCACTCTGTTCCCCAGTGTCCATCTGCTTCAGGATCCCACTCAGACCCCAGAGACTTTGGGGGAGTGAGGGTTTGGATAGTGATGCCGGAACTAATCAAGTATGTTTGTATTAGTAGCAGCACCAGTAGAGGTTTAAAATCTTCTAAATCTTCTAAAAATGATCTTTTCTCATAAGATGTATGCATTTAAAGGTGCATTGTGTAACTTTTTTGGGGCAGGATCAGTCATCCTCTTTTCTTGTTTCTATATGCGTATGCTGTTGCTCTGCCAGGAATGTTCCACAGTATAACATTAAACAGCTCTATCTTACACTTATGGTGGTTTTCACTGCTCAAAAATATCTAGAAAAACAGGCATTTTGATTGTGAGCGGAGTTGCCTTTCCACAGATCTGACCTGTAATTTGGTCAGATTTGGTCCCCATAAAGATAGACAGGTTAGTAGTACATGAAACATTCCAGACAAAGCAATAAAATCTCCTTGAAGAAGAGTATTTGACAGACTGTCCGTCAGAAAAGGCATCTCTTGGTGCCCATTGCTGGATTTTAGATGATATCACAACAGTCTATAGGCCTATAATATTTAATACAGATGGAAGGCAGCTAAAATAAATATTGTTAAAATGCAGATTTCTGTTGTTGTTTAGCGAGTTATAGATTCTAGTCACTAATGGAAATGATCAGTGAATTTACAGGAAAAACTACCTTCCCATCTGCGAGTATCAACACATTGGAGAAACTGAAAACCACCAATAAAGGCCTTTGACTAATATGAAAACTGGGGTCATCAATGGTCTATTTACCACCTTTGAACAATATCGCAATGTGTTTGAATCTATTTTGAATCCATGCAAGCAATCTGCCAAAGTATAATTACTAGATACCTCTCTCCGAGCAGTGGAAATCAATGAATATCGAACAACAAAAAAGTGTTATAATAGGACAGACCAATCAACAAATTGATATCAAGATTGAGTCAAAAGGTCGACTGTCAATCATCAGTAAAATCATGTGATTTGGAGCAAAGATTTGAAGCTCTGGAATTCAGACTTTGGGTAAATACATTTTTCGTTTGATGAAAATCTAAAAATCTAAAAATCTAAAAATCTAAAAATCTAAAAATCTAAAAATCTAAAAATCTAAAAATCTAAAAATCTAAAAATCTAATCTCAATATGAAGGGGAAAATGAATTACATATATTACATAATGTCACAAATGTATCAGCCTAAGAGATTTAAGGTTAAAGGTACACGGTGTAACTTTTATGGTAAGAGTTCAGCACTAGGATGTATCCATAGAAATATGCTAGAGATTGCTTTCCCTGGAATGTTTTTTTTAACTATAAAACAATACCTATGTAATTAAATGCTTGGTGCTTTACTCCATGGAAATAGATAAGTTTAATATTATACTGGGAAAATTCTGGGCAACAACACCTGCATGGTGGCGGACCCTCCACCTGGAACACAGTGCACCTTTAAGGTAAGGACATTATGTCCATTTGTGCCTTATTGCTCAGGCTTATTTCTATAGGTGTGCCCATTGCTCTGGTCAATATAGCATTGCTGTTTTGTCCAGTTAGTTAAATCACTATTGTTAATGTCATTAATGTTGCATAATACTAAATCTTAAGACTTTATATTGCAAAACTAAGCAGGTCTAAAACTATACGTTCAATATTTTATTTTATCAATACAAGCAGGACTCCAATTTGCAAGCCAGTAGAATTAATTATTTATTGTTCATCGAGAACGCTTTGATAGCTAGAACTCTTTGATGATATAGATCTATATTTTCTATTGTTCAGTGAAGTAGACCTGACATCACCAGTACACACTCTATTTACTCCAGGTGACCAAGCATCTTCCTGTCTTTCTTCACATGTGTCTCCCATGGGAAAGTACACAGTAAATCCATGCAGCTGCTGCCATCTGGCCTGAGAAAACCCACCACTAACACACAAAACATATAAGACCAGACATTAGCTCTTTGATTCTTACTGGTCATCTGTGCTTCTGGGGTTAGCCAAGACCAGACAGTGATGAATGCTCTTAAGATGGTTAACAAGACAGTATAGACGCAGCAGCAGTCGGGTCGGGGCTATTTAACAGATGCATTGTGGGTAAAACACTCTACTCTTGGGCATCTTTAGGCCAAAGCACTTAGTCTGGGAGTCTCGTAAAGCTGAGGTCTATCACAACCCAAGGGAGTAATGCAGCCACTATGTATTACCTAATCCTGCTCTGATAAAGAACATGGGGCATTTAGAACAGATAAAGAATATAAAGACAAGGCTATGTGTTAAAATTGCTTGAAGGGACCTCTAAGAAGTAACAAACTGTTGTATAATTATTGGTGAGCAATATCTCATCTGTAATATGATATAAAAATAGATGCAAAATTAGAATAATCTCTAACATGAAAACCAACAAATGCTCAACTGTTCTGAGTAGAACATAGGGACTAAGTAAACATTAAACAATGAGGAGCCTTGCATTATCCAGTTTTAATGCACAATGTGCATGTGTTCCCTCGTAAATTTACCAACTGTAAATGTCAGATGTCAAATGTCATGCACAGCAGTTAGCTATTGGATTTCCCACTGACTGTGGTATAAAACTTAATTTAAAACACTGAAATAACTAATATTTGAGATATTTACAGACAGAGAACATGCTTTTCAGATTCACAAGTGAGGCATTTAAGTTTTTGGTAATTATTCATAGGGCAATCACATAGATTATAACGGTAGTGACTTCTTAAATAAATATTGACAAAACTCTTGTGTAGCAATAAATACATAACTATAACAAAAACAGCAAAGTGTTCAGGTCTGATCTCTTCCACACACACATGAAACACCAGTCTGTGTGTACATCTTTTCCAATCATAAACTCTGAAACCTGCCATGCTGTCATGCAGACCAGATGTTATAGTCTTTAACCCCCTAAGAGTCATAATAAATAACAAACAGTCTTCACGTCATCGACCTTTGCTCCAGAGAGGTGAATTCTCTGTGGCCTTTTCATTTTCCGTGTCACTCACAGTTCCTCACATGGTTCAGGGACAAACAGATGAGCTCATGCTTCAGACAATATAGGGGCAAAGCGGCTCTCTTGATAAAAAATACAAATAGACAGTTCCATGCTTTGTACTCACAGCAGTTGCTCAGTATTACCACTTATATTATTGCACTTTGTTATTGATTATCAATGAAGTAATTATTGTGATGTGTGAGCTCCTGTGTCCAAATATTTTCCCTTGAGGATCTAAGTCTAAACAGTCCAGCAGCAATGGACCATTTTATTTCACCAATGAGGATACCAATGGAAATGCCTTGTTATGGACCAGATTTCATGGATTAAACGGGGCCATTCTTCTATTTGCATTTTGGGCTCTTCAAAATACTGTTGTTGACTGATAAGTGAATTAGTATATTAAGGGTAGCAAGAAATAAGAAATAAGACACACAAATGCAGTACTTTGGTATCTGTAATAGCATTTCAAAGGCTTCTGTTGCATTGTGGACAGAGTATATCAACAGACAAAGCCTGTTCCTTCCTATTGCCTTGACCCAGACCTGCAGTGGAGTGTGTGTTTGAAGATGAGACGTATCCGAGTAGTTCACAAACTCCGCCTTTTCTGTGTTTTTCTGACCATCTGTCATGGCCTCTGTCTCTCCTCAACAATCCCACAAATATACAGCAGGCCCAGGTCCACAGAGGATTTCCTCCCGACACAAAGACCAGTCTGCACTACATCAGAGATAAGCCTGGACCATTGACTGAGAAGCCCATTCCCGTCATTCTTCATTCGGTATAAAAGGTGTTGATGTTTGGAGGCTCTATTCAGATATTTGCGCATTATGCCAGCTGTTTAAGGGCTCAGTATACTAGGGATATTGCTATTGGATATGGGCACTGATAATAAAAAAATTAAGGGAACCAGATATCAGCTGCCAATTATCCTTTCAGTCAATATAAAGGATGTAAAAACGTAAAAAAAAAAAAAAAGATTTGCTGGTGGTATTGGGCACCAAACGTTTCATAATGTTTTAATCTTTTATTTACCAAAGTTGTTCTGTCAATACTGGGAGATAAATAACAGCTATAGCACATTTGGATCATTTTTTATTTTTTATTTTAAGGAAATAAATCCTGTTTTCAGTCTCATCAGATGCTTCAAACTGTACTTTTGAAATCAGTATCAAAACCGAAAAAGCTGGGTGCATCCCTACAATATCGCCTACTTCAAAGTACCATCCTGTGCAAGCTCAAACACAGGCCATAGGCTGTTTAAGGTGACCATTAGCGATATGCATTATTCAGTATTAGCGTGCTTACCTTGCCATAGTCAGTGGTGAGGACCAGGGAGGAATCATCACAGGAGCTGACTGTAGAGGGGAGCAGCTGCTCTTTGTCCCGCAGCCACACACGGGCCCCCTGTGAAACAAAGGAACCACCAACCACAACATTAGCATCTGGACACAAATACACTGTTAGAATCTGGACACAAATACACTGTTAGCATCTGGATACAAAAACACTGTTAGCATCTGGACCTAAATACACTGTTAGCATCTGTATACAAATACACTGTTAGCATCTGGACACAAATACAATGTTAGAATCTGGACACAAATACACTGTTAGAATCTGGACACAAATACAATGTTAGAATCTGGACACAAATACACTGTTAGCATCTGGACACAAATACACTGTTAGCATCTGGAAACAAATACACTGTTAGCATCTGGACACAAAATACAGTATACTTCAAACCTGCAATAGGATTTAAAAGACACTTTGTTTATGTCAAATTTAGACCTGTCACGATAATTACCACATTGACTTACCGTTCAATATATACTAGATGGAACAATGCCCTTTGGGGGTCAATACTTATCTTAGCACCAGCCGGGAACTTTTTGTTATTTTTCTTGTTTAACTATTACATTTGAGCTGTCAGAAGTAGAATAAAAACTTCTATCTCATTCAAAATGCAAATGAACTACCAAAGTTACATTCATACGTAATAAAAAAAATAATATCTTGGTTTGATTTAATTACTATGGGCAGAGTAACTGAATGTTGCTAGCTCGTTAATTACTGTAACTGTAATGCTATAACAACCAGCTCAAAGTATCAAGCTAGTACAAATTGCACATTTTAGCCACGTTAGACACAACCAAAGTGTTTTTTGTTTTTTTTTAAATAAGCATTTTGTTTACTGTGCAGACTTTGAGAATATTAGAACTTGGTGAGACCAGGGTTGGTTGGCACATTTTTATCTTCATATGAATTGCTTAAAGAAAATACTGTATTTCACAGATTCCATTTTAATACAATAGAAAATACTTTAAATCTAGCGAAACAGTCCTCCAGTATCTTATTAATCTCCTTTTTTTCACTAGGGTCAACCAATTCCAAGTGTGGGTTGGTTTTGCCATTACAGTTAGATTTCATAGACACAGATTTCTCTGACGTGCTGTGTCTTTCCATTTGCACACTGCTGAAAATCACACACTATATTTGCTGCGTTGTACTGCACCAAATTGGCAAGGTCATCCTCTTATTAAAGTGTCAGAAAAGTTGCACACCAAGCCTGAGTCTGAGGGTGTGTCATTCTCAAACTACCACTCACAAAACCTCAATAAACAGTCACACCAAGTTCAGTCTCTAATTGAGCACTTCATTTTGTATCATTTAAATCCACAGAATGGAAATATGATGCATTAGCAAATAAAGGTTGTAAAATGCAGTGTTTCTAAAGCAAGCAAACAAACGAAAACCTTAGATTATATGTATGCTACGATAGAGCCACGTGTTCAATATGAATACAATGCAGAATGAGTCTGGTGATGGTTTATGGATATAAAAACTGCAGGAAAAGTCTGGATTTTTACTTCACGCAACAATGAAGAAAGGAAGCAGTGTTTCATTCTGCTATTAATTTATTGCAGTTTTTGTGTTTTTGTAACTATATTGTACATTTAGAAATAATTTGAGGGATAACTCCGCTGTAGTGTTTTTGTGTCAGTGGCATAAGTTTCAATCTTATCATCTATATTTTCTTCAGCAATATTTCCTACTTCAAAATATGTTATCGTGACAAGCCAATACAAGGGCTATTATTTGGTCTGCTGTGCATTGTTATATCCATGACTATAGGACTACATTCCCAGACATGTTTTGCATGGGCTTAATAAGAGAAGCAATAACAGGAATCTCAGGCAGATTGCTCAGACCAACTGTCATTTCCTCCAAGTCAAGGAAAACACAATTATAGCCCTGGCACTCACCGGACACTGGGACTTTTGTGATATAAAGGGCCTTAATGTTTAATGAGTCCCGCCATAAATGTGGCGCCTGGCATAGCAGATTTCTGTATGTCAAGTGACAACCACACGGCAGCAACTCATAATATTACATACATGTATCAAAACTATTTGTAAAGCGTAAAATTATATATAAGTATGTTATATTATTAATATTTATTAGCAAATTATTGGTTAATTTATTTATTTCATGTTTATTTGAATAGGGACAGATAGATTAACAATGCAGTACTCTGAAGCAGGTTCACTAAAAAGATGTACGCAGTGGGATTATTGGTCGAAAAAGCAATAAATACAGTAAATGTGTCAAAAGTGTGAGGGGTAAAGAGCGGGTAAATGAGGGGTACATGTTTTGACCCCATCTCCTTGAAGTCCTTGTACAGTTTGAAACCTGCCATGTCTTTTTTATATCAAAACAGAACCATAGCCTTGTATCAATCCCCTTTTAAGTCCGGAAGAGACAGTATTTTTATAATAGCAGGAAATAGCTTCTTGTTGTTATACATAGTTTCTCCAAGTGTATTTGTCAAACGGGTCATCTGGAGTCGGACTTTCCCCAGACTATGAACAGGCTTTAAAGGTACATTGCGCAATTTTGCTGGAAGAGGGTCCACTACCTGTTTGTCTACATGGAGATGCTATTGCTTTATCTGGAATGTCACGTGGTATGACATTAAACATATCCATGGCATTTTTAGAGGTGTTTATTGCTCAAAAATACAATAATTCCTTCTGTGAATAGGGGTGACTCTCCACAGATCTGAATTGTAATGTAGCATAGTTCTGTAACCGTTTATCTCCCTTTTGAGAGACAGGTTTAATTTACACTGGGACATTCTCGACAAAACAATAACATTTCCATGGAGATAAGCAGGTGGCGGACCCTCTACTAGAACTGTTACGTAGTGCACCTTTAAAGTAGCTGGTTTAAATCATCATTAATCATGAGGTGCACACAGAAGTAGGAGGGATGAGGCAGGAACCAACAAAGCATAAAACCAAGAGATCAATATGCATAGATTCCACCAGGAAACCCTATACAAGGTCACCACTTTCAGACATCAATCCTCATTAACTATTAACAGCATCCATCCACGTGTGCACTCTCTCATCTGAAGAGAACTTGTCATGGGCAGGGCTAGAACATGGACCACATGCATTTGGAGTCAAAACAATATTGAAATTTTCCATAGTCGTTTCATATATACTGACACACCGCTCTACAGCGAAAAATCTGACAGGTCGTCTGATAATCAATGACAGATGATGGTGCTATTAAGGGTCCAATATCACATCAAATTGACTCTTGAGAGCTGTACATGTTATAATGCTATTACATCCTCAAAAATATACCTGGACTTATGATTTGTTTCATCATCATCTAAATCTCCAAATTCAAAATGCTCAAAATGTTCCACCTTGTGATGTCATATAATGCTAACAGCTGCTTTTTACCATTATTTTAGGACAGATTGACAATTCTAAGTCTGAAATTGTCCAAATGCTTCTATTGAAAGTGTTTGGAGTATGGAAACACAGTGGAGTATTTCACATTATAACATAGATCAGAAAACAGTGTAATACAATATAATAGTGGTGGTTGTAAGCAAGATAAAGCTAACAAATAAATATAAATTTTAATATGGTTATATAAGCACACAGTAGATAACAGACATGCATAGAATGAGTTTGGTGATGATTTATGTCTCTACCTATGACTTCACAATCCTGGGAAAATTTATGTGTTTGGTGACTGCACATAGACGGTTTATATAAATGGACATAGCTAACGCATTAGCCGCCGCATGCCAAACAGGAAGTGCTCCAGGAGGCTCTTCCGGCTTCTTTTGACTCTGGCTCCCATTGACTTACATTAGGATCTTGTCGCTCGTCTCTCTGTACCTGCTGCAGTGATCCTCTTCATCTTGGTCTTAAAATGTTCTTATTAACCCGCTCTTCATGATCCTGAATTTTTTTTCGCTATTTTGTTAGTCAAAAAAATCCAATTCATAGCATAGATCCTGGCTCTAGATTCGTTCGCTCATGTAGCTGTTAGCATCGCGAGCCTCATTTGAGCGGCGCTAAACGCTATGAGTGGCGTCACACTCGCTTAGTCCACTTTTTTATACAGTCTATATGACTGCACAAGAGGAAGGGAACTTACTGCACAAAATTCATAAAACAAGCACCAGTTCAGCCAGTTGCGAGTATGTTTTTATGAGGGAAGAATAATATGGTATAAATCGATTTAATGTAAATGTATGTAAATGTAAATGTAAATGTCTTACAGTCTTGTTTTTCAGGCAACTATGACACAAACAGGTTCGAATCATATGGGTGATTAAAACAGCAGCCTTAAAATATAAAAAAATCAACAGTTCACAAATAAACAGTATTGTGCTGTCAGCTTCTCTTTGTAATCTACTCTTTTGTGCTCCATCAGCCCCCTCAGCCATTTCACTCAACGCGTTTTTTGTGTGGGGTCTAATGGGCTGAGGCTAAATGTAGCACCGGGCCCACGGGGGACTGCAGAGGGATAAAGGGACGGCTCAAATTAAGAGGAGGCCGAGGGGAGAGAGGAAGGGTCCCACCTCCTATTGTCTGGAGCAGGAGATACACAAACATTAACATCAGGACACCAGCATTTTACGGAGGGGCTGTCTTACGTGACATTCTTTACCGGACAACAATTCGACTATAATGCAAGTTGTAACGTGTTTAAGAAAAGGAAAACGTGCATGAATAATGGCCGTGGAACTGAAGGTCCTATATTACATGTTATATATTATATGTTTTGTTTCATTCACACATGTTTGAGTAATCCTTTATAATTAGTTTGTCTACATCTCCAAAGCTCCAAATGCTCTGCTCAACCTTGTGGTGTCATGAAAGGGTAGTTTTCAAGTTTTAATCAAGATTGTCAATGATAACCTAACCTAAACTAACCCTAACCCTAACAGAGTTCATATAATATTCTGTTTCTGGCGGTTTACCCAAGAGGTTTGCTAAGAAACAAAAGCTGCCTCACGTGAAGGGAAGCCTATGAGGTCAGCTGCACGATTAACACGATTTACTGCACGGATTTTAAGAAGATCAGTATCTCTTATGTAAGCGGGAATCACACACACACTTGATTTATGCCGCTGATTTTGTGCTTGCGGTTTGGGGCAAAACACAATAGAGATTAGCAAATATAACTGTGGGCACGTTTCCACACCTAAAGCATTGACACAGTATCAGAGTGTTGCTGCAAACCGAGACATAACTATGCTCAGGTTTTGACAGGATGTTTTGTTTGTTGATGACTTCATGACATCCGTGGAATTTGCATAGTTGTCACATGAGACTGTCACGTCAAAAAATAAGTGTCTGCCGATAACTGAAATCAACTGAGCAGAGACTGATAACAGCATTTATTTCCTTTAAAGTTAAATTAAATGAGACAAAACTGACCCAGGTGAGTTATACAGCTGTTATTTTTACTAATTTATCCATAAAAATGCAACTTTCTGAGCCCTAAAAAGTCAAATGACATCAATTAATACAGGCTGAACTGATATTTGGAAGCCGATATTTGATCCAGTTTCAGATTGGTGGATCCCTAAGAAACACTTGGAAAGCATAGACGATAAGAGATTGTTTAAATGTAATCTACGGCATTTGAGTATTCCTGTGTTTTTGTGTATTGGACATTAGAATCAAAATAAAATCAAGAATTAGAATCAAAACATCTTGTCATGAGTTTCTGTTTAAATGAGACATCTTATTCTATCTGTGGGGTACCCTGTGGTCACTGGCAATATTGCAAGCAGTCATAAAACACTTGTGTTGTGACAATAGTCCTGGAAAAGTCAGAAAGCCTTTCATTTGTGTCCTGTTTTAAGACTGACGGCTGATGGAGAGGAGAATTGTTTGAGCAACACATGGTCCACCCCAAACTCCTCCCCCCAAACCTCACCAGCCTCAGGAGCTTCGTCAGTAAAGTCCAGACAAAGACAGGCACCTCTGACCAAGTTAACCAGGCGGAAATCCAACAAACAAAGGCCAGCTGGGACACACACAGGCACGGGTACCAACGCATCAGAGGCTGGAAAGGCATCAGTGTTAAATCCTCCTTTAAGGGAACATATTTATATTTTTTCTCTTTAACGAAAAACACTCCGTTCCACCTTGTGATAATGTGGTATTACAGGAAATGCTTCATTGTGATTTTTAATTTAATATAATTTCAGCCCTGGAATTGCCAATCTCTACTGAACTAAAGGTAAATGGTAGCTTTGAAACTACCGCCTCTTGACATCACAAGGTGGAACAAAACATTTTGAGCTTTGGAGATGCAGACACACTAATAAAGGATTAATAAAACATCTGTCAATGAAACAAATCACAACTCAGGTACTCTGGAACAAGTATGTTCTAACATGACATAAACTTCTCAAGAGTCAATTTTGAATAATACAAGACCTTTAAGTTTTGTCATTTTCTGCCGTGTGTATTCAAAGATAATTTCAGTTGTAAGAATTTCAATAATCACTAATACAGTTTCAGTGGTTGCCGTTCATTCATTTACATCAAAAATTATAAAAAAAAATGTCTGGTCCTTGTGCCAATTGGATAGTTTTGCACGGAGAAGAATCAATTTCACTTTGTCAAATGGAGAGGAAAGGCATTGAAACAGCTGTCAGACTGTCTAAACAATTACCATCCCAAGTTCACACTTTACATTGATTTCATATTTTATATCTTAAATTAAATCAAAACCACAAAATTGTGTTTTTTTTACAATAAATTTACTGAACCATATTACCTCAAGGCTGGATCTGCCTCAGCCACATCCTCTATACTGCTGACCAAATGTTTTCACCGCTCCATAAAAAGCAAACGCGTGCAATGACATTTCCAAGTCATTCTCCATACAGCCCGTCACTGGGGGCACGCACTGCCGTAGTTGCTGTGCTGCCAAACAATGGTAATTTGAAGCTGTGCAATAGGCTGCTGTCCCATCATGCTCTTTGACATGGAAACCAACCACTCGTGTGTCGAAGTCTTTGGTTACTGCCGCTTGTCTAATGCCACCAGACTCGGAGATTCACTGAACAGCTCTTTAAATTTTAAGCGCATACACTGTACAAGGTGCCACTGTGCCACTCCTTCTCTGCATGGCATGAGTTAGGGCTATCAAATGGCCGCATCAAAGAGGACAAAGGAAAGCTAATTAGTTCGGCGTAGCTCCAAGAATTAGCTACAAACAACAGGCTAATTTCTTGGATCAGAGGGACTTTATGAAGCGGTGAGTGAACGGGTGCCCAGTCGACAGCAGTGACGGGCGAAAAATGGCAAAGTTGGTCCAAGACATATGGCGATTCTGGATTTCTGACAAAGAATCAACAACAAAATCAAGTTAAAAGCCAGCACAGAATCCAGGGAAACTCTATAGCTATTCTTTCACTAACCAGTTCCTCATTTGCTTAATTACCTGCTCCCACTTCCTCAACCCCATTTTCCCTTTTAGTATATTGAATTCCCTCCTTGCCCCTGATTAACCTTCACATGCCAAGACATACGCCATTTCCATAAGAACTGCAGGAGTCTTAAGGTCACGCCACACAAACCTTTCACGACCCTTCAATGAGGTCTGACAGATGTGCAGTTTCAATAGTGATGTCCACTCACTTTCACCCAATTTAAAAGGTCACAGTGCCCCATGTGACGGGTGAGGGAGTGTGATAGCCTTATGGCAACATTATGTAAGCATGGGTCTGATACATGCTCAAACAGTCACAATGGACAAATTCATTAGTCTCCAAGGGGGAAAAGAGCCAAATTCAGGGATTGCACATAAATCTCTGGTGAGTGAAAAGAGGTGAAATCCTTATATTATAGACGATGCAATTAAACCGGTCCTAGACGGGATGGAAATCTGGGCAAAGGTCCCTGTGTTGCTGAGGCCAGAGGTTGTTTAGTAAGACAGACACTGGGATAAGAGTCTACAGACATGCAACAAAAATAATAAAATATAACTAATGTTTAAAAATGTTTCTGTTGTGATATTTAAATTTTATTGTGTGATTTATTGGGTGTTTTTATATGGCTACTTAGCAACAACCTTACTAACAACCATTAAATTTACTGCAATTAATATGATGTCTTGGGCCTTGGATGTCTCACTTTATTGTGCATAAACTTTTTGTGTTTTTTAGGCTATCTATAATAACACAAAGCAGACCTGGTTCGTAACGTGTCAACTGAACACTTCCTGTCAAGCTGAAAACCTGGCATATTTTAACCACATTAGTTTTGCTTCAACAATAACAATATAGTAGAACACAGGCCCAAGATTACAGATATGGCGTTTGTTCTTTTCTAATGTTCCCTTTTGCCTTGTTATTACACGGACACATGGTGCCACGTTAGCGCAGCAGCCGGTAAGGCTTATGGCTGCTTGTATTTGTTAGCAGGAGCAGGCATCACATGATTAAAGGCCGGTGTCAACATCTGTGCAGGCCGACATATGAATAAATGATGGAGGGAGCAGCTGATCAGAAATTAGCTAATGGAGAGGGAGGAGTCCCATGGGGGGGAAACAGGGCTTCCCCCGGTCTATCAGCGGGGGGTGGGGGTCAAGAGGGTAAAAAATGAGAGAAGAGTAGAGAGGCAGTTCATTAATTGTTCTTGACTCCAGACTCCAACTGCATGAGCCCCTGCAGAGGAGGCCATAAACAGATTTAGTGTGGGACAGCCCCCAGGCAGGTTCATCGCTAATACTAGGAGACATCAGGACATGTGCTTTTTCCATTCTTTGTCTCAAGTTACATAGTTATTACCAAATATGCCATTTTTGTTGCAGCAATCCAAAACATCCATTGAAATGCCATATCAAAAACAACATTAAAAAGTAACCACATGAGCTGTGGAACAATCCAATAAGCAGAGGGGTCAATACTTGAACATTTATCACTCTCTAGAATATTTTTGAATAAACCTTTTATAGGGGTGTCATGGTAACTAATTGTGAAACATGATATATTGCTACAGAGATATACTAGGATAAGCGATAATATTGAAACTACTTTATGCCACTGACACAATAACAGTAATGCAAGATAATTCTAGTAAACCTTTTTTTTAAACAGACAAATAGCAGAATATAACTAGAAGCCATACAAAGAAAAATGCACCCACAATAAATATGCACAAATGCACAATAAATATTGAGCTCTGAAATATATTGTTCCAACCTTCATATATTGAACGATAAGTCGATAAAGTAAATATCGTGACAGACCTAACCGTGTATTTAGCATCTATTATACTGATTTAGCATTAGCCTGAAAATAGTATATGATGTCATGACAATGCCAGGATACTCAATGGTACCAGAGCATTGTGATGAATCCCATTACAGACCCAGTGATGACAACATATTTTAAGCAATAAAGTGTGTGGCACGGTGGCCCGTCTTCTTCAACTCATGTACTGCTGCAAAAGAGTCCGTTGAGGAAAATTTGCATGCTTTTTCCAGCACAGAACGGGGGAGGACGAATGCTTACTGCAGATGCTCGGAACACTGGTACCACTGCCCACAATCTTGTTAGGCTTAAGAGTGATTACAGTGTCATATTTGAAAACATGGATTATGATAACTTTAAATAAAATCATTACTGAACGGGTCAAAGGGGCAAAAATATACAACGTCTATGATTGGATTTCCTGGAAAATTCAGCACCATCTGTCACTCCTGAATCTGGGCATGGGACATCAGCGCACCCCTCTGTACTCGGGCCGAAAAACACTGGCTCCCTCACGATTCAATACGATACTTGGCTCACAAAACGATATTATCACAATATGGCAATACATGTGACTATAATATATTGCTGTTTTTAAGATCCATATACATTTTAGCAACAATATTTCTTTGCTAAAGGTGCACTGTGAATTTTTTCTATTCTACACTATGACTTTAAACAGCTCTACTTTACATTTGTTATATTATTATCATTTTATAGCTCAAAAATACCTTGAAAAACTGTGATTCTGACTGAGCAGGGTTGTCTCTCCACAGATCTCACCAGTAACTTAGCCTGATTTGGTCTCCATAAGATAGAAAGTTTAATATCATATTGTGAAATATTCCAAATGAAGCAATAACATCTCCATGGAGAAAAGCATTTGACCAGAAAAGTTACACAATGCGCCTATACACATCTATTTTAATTATCAAAACAGTGAATATGTCAAGTGTAATACATAAACAAGTTTCCTTCCACTAAATAAGCAACAAAATTGAAGTGCGGTTACACAAAAAACTGCTAAAAGACACCAAAAATACTCTTGGCGATATATAGCTACAGCAGCCCGTGGTATTGATGCTGTATCACCAAATGAAGTATCACGATATTGATATTTCTATATTTTTGCACAGCCCTACTCTGTACTGATACGAGGAGTAGGATGAGGGCAGTTGGAATCCAGATATTTTAGGAATGCAGTTTAGACAGGCCTCACAGAGACAGGGGAGCTATCTGGGGCAGGGGAGTCTGTAAAGTGTGGAGCCATTATCAGGATGCCATCTCTCTTGGCTTTGACCTTTGAACTTCTAAAACAGTTTTATAAGCAACAACAATTCCTATAACACCACAGAAATGGTCTTTTAACTCTGATCTCAAATTACAAAACAAAAAATGAAAAGGAAGCTGCTAACATTAAAACTTCATGACATGATAAGGTGGAACAGAGCATTTTGAGCTTAGGAGATGCAGACAGACTAATAATAAAGGATTACTCAAAGATGGGTGAATGAAACAAAGCTCAAAAGGTTTTTGAGTAGGTAAAACATTATAATATGGTTTAAAGTTCAAGAGTTAAACCTGGTTAAAATACAACCTTTAAAAGAATTTAATAGTCATGGGGTTAACAACAATAGCACTGATTACAGGGCCAGATATGTTTGCGTAATCCCTCATTTAGGTAGTAAGAATCAATATTTTTATACTGCATACGGGGTGGAATTTAGCATTGAAAGTACCATTGTTAATATCAAACTTGTGAACGTCGTGACATGCAACTTTACCACAATATTTTGCAACTCTAAAGCCAGAAGATCATTGCTGCCAGTATGGCACGAAATCGCAGCGTTATATTTGATACAGCGTAGCTGAAAGTTCAACAAGACGGGTATTACAAATGATCCTGTGCAGATGACTAATATTTCTGTGGGATTGGGACTGTATTAAATTACTAAGAAGGATTGTGGCTGTGAATGCAGGAGATAAACAAGAGTAGAGTAGTAAAAACATGATACAGCAGGGCTTCCAGTCTCACATATTTAACTTATTAGTGTACAGCTTATTTAATAGGGCCATGCCTCTTTATTGCTCACATTTTGGGCACTAAAATCTACCATAAATAGTTAAATAAAAAGATAAGAATTACAAAAAATGTAATTGTGTTGACAGGTACAGTAACAGCTACAGTAACTAAACTTAAAGGTGCACTATGTAACTTTTCTGGAGAGGGTCTGCAACCTGTTTGTCTCCAAGAAGATGTTAATGCTTTAGTTTAAATTGTCCACAGTGTGATATTAAACAAATCTGTCTTAAGTGTAAATACTTTCCAACTTAGGATGGATCACATAGAATTTGGAGCTGTAGAACATGTAGAGCTGTCAAAATCAGAGATTAAGCAATACTAACAGTAGTATCACTAAAAGATAATCATTTGAACAAGTATTGTTACTATAAAAGTCACGTGAACAGGACAGAAATAAATTTTAGTCTTGTGATTTTTATTTTATATATTTTGCTTTAAAGATGAATTGCATAACTTTTCTGGTGGAGGGTCTGTCACATGTTTTTCTCCATGGAGTTGTCATTGCTTTGTTTAGAATGTTTCAGAGTATTGTATTAAACATTTCTATCTTATGGAGACCAAGCCAGACCAAGTGTTTTTCTAGGCATTTCTGAACTATAAAACCACCTGTATTTTAATAAATGTAAGGCAGAGCTGTTTAATATCGTACTGTGGAACATCCAGGCAGAGCAATATGACATATCCATAGAAACAAGCAGGTAACAGACCCCTAAAAATCTAATTACAAAGTGCATCTTTGACACTCAATACCAAAATCACCATTAGGAGTTTGGTGTATTATAAAAGCATTACCAACTATTCCACTTATTCCAATACCACGTAACAATAACCTCAACAAATATCGGATTGTGGACTCGTGGTAATCACAGACGTCTGACATCTGGGTGCAGTAATCAGAGGTTGGTAGATATTAAACCGACAGATGACGAGGATTTGAATCACAGTCATTAACTCTGAGTGTCAGGTAGGGCGGGCGAGGTGACGGCCGACCGACTTCTGGATTATTAGGTTAAGCGTGCTTTCATTTTCTCTGCGTATTAAACAGGATTGGATGTGATTGTGGCGACTGAGCCTGGACTAAAAAGATAAAGATTTCAAAGCGAACAGCAGGTATATGTGGTCCCATAAAAGAGTCATGCAAGGTAACGTATGTGCTAACATCATATACTCACCTGATGATAAGTGACTGTTAGACGGAGGATGCTAATTGATAGTTAGCGGGGACATTGCGCTGGGTGTGGTCTATAATGCATGTCTATGGGCGGAATGTTCAGCAGTTACCATGGTGACACAATGTACACATTAAAAAAACACAGACACATTTTTTTAAGATTGCCTGAAAAAAAATACAAATACATTATCAGAAGCCTGCCAACATAGCAGTGCTTGCAGTTAGCATCAGAAAACAACATCAGCTACATAGTATTGTCAGTAACAGTGTGTAAGTGAAGTAACAACTTGCAGCTGGTAACATTATTAACAACTAACTATATTTAAAACAATTCTCAATCCTGAAATTCAAACAAAAAAAGAGTTACATTATTTCAGGTTGTGCCGGTGAGCAAACACTTTGAGATCTTTTGTGCGGGGACAAGTGGAAGCAGCACGTTTGGGTTAAAGTCAACAGTGATCTGTCAGCAGGAGGTTATCACAGAGCCCCAGCCCCGTGCAGGTGATGGGCTCAAGCTGATACAGGCGTCAGCTTTCAAAGACAACACAAGTGTAAACACAGACGACAAGAGGCAACAATTAGATCTTTATCAACGTATAAATTTGCTAATTCAATTCAATTCA
>JACN01150343.1:0-10465 GCA_000787155.1 Scartelaos histophorus
AATAAATTGAATTGAATTGAATGATACAGCTTAAATCAACATTATTCTACAGCTATTCGTGTCATTGTTACTTTTTGCTATCGCTATCTGCAGTATCGACTTCCAATACGACTGTTTTTATCGATTCGTATCTGATTTTTGATACTTTTGACAACCCTTAAATGCATTCATGGACGTACCGTGACCTTTCTTCGGATAAGTTTGCTTTCCCCGCTCTCTAACGTCCATTCTCTGCACAGCTCTCCGGGCACAGCGGGCTTTGTTGATTTGATGCCTCCCTGTTGTTCCCACCAGGGCCGGTCCGTGCCCTCCAGCCAACTGTGTCCCTATAAATATTTGATTACTCTTGATTACCCATTGGTTTGGTTCAATATGGCATGCATAATGAACCCCGGATCACACGCGTCAAAATACGAGCCGACGTGCGGGTAGGAAAGAGTCCGCACCTGCACGGCCCCGACTCCGGATCGGTGAAGTCCGTGTGGTCCTTTGATCTTAAGCCCCACCAGAGCGATCCGTCCTTCCTCCACATTTGATCCTTGTCTTTTGTTAGCTCTGATGGGAAAGCCTGGGAGGGAATTGAATGAGTCTTGAGAATGATTTGAATTTTTTATTACGTTGTGCCAGTAGAGCTGCTGTTTTGTTACTGTACAAGAAAGGAATGGTGTTTGCTGTTAGAGAAAAGTGCAATGTGAGTTAAAATAGCTATAGCTCATATTTAAAGGAGCCACATTACGCTATATTTTTATGTTTTTCCTCATTATACATAATTGACTCCTCTGATTTTGACCTCATTTTCTAGTTTCCAAATGTTGCAGACATAAGGAGACACTTTTTAAAATATTCCATCCAGTCCTTGTATTTGCAGAGGTCGCTGGTGCTAAGCTAGCTGGCCATAGTTATCGTCGCTGGTGCTAAGCTAGCTGGCCATAGTTATCCTGCCACTAAAAAGTCTTACCCACTTCACAAAACACCCAAGGCAAAACAATTCTAACGCCAGACTGTCGATGTAAATGTCGGTGTGGATAGAATCGTTTTAGAAGTGAAACCAACCTTGCGTTTTAAGGATTTATGTCTGAGCAGCAGCAGCGAGTTGTACTTCCTGATAGCGGTGGATTGATATCACTGCTGCTGCTGAGAAAATAGTCCCTCAACATGCGCCAATTCATCCGGCGCAAAGTTAGTTTTATTTCAAACATTCTCGTAATGTTTGAAATAATAATAATAATAATAATAATAATAATAAGAAGAAGAATAGTCCTAACAATATTTTTGCTTCGGGTGCTTTTTGGAGTGGGTAAGACTGTTTTTAGTGGCAAGTTAACTATGGCTATTGACACATTTGCTAGCCTAGCACCAGCGACCTGTACAAATACAAGAACTGGATTTTTTTTTTTTAAATAAATGTTTTCACAGATTTGCAACACTCTGACTCACAAAGAAATGAGGCTCTATGTCCAAAATTCACTCACATTTTTTTGAGTAATTCCTAATTATTAGTCTCTAAAGCTCAAAATGGTCTGTTCTATCTTGTGTTCCCATGAAGCAATAGTTTATTATAACATAGATCAGAAAATAACATAACATAACACTTATTTTGTCACAGGTTTATCGTGGTCGTTATTAGTTTAATAATAATAGTAATGCATTAGTCTTATACAGTGCTTTTCCAGACACTCAAAATCACTTTATAATTTGATGCATTGTTCATTCATGCCACACTATTGTAGCCACAGCTGCCCTGGGTCAGACTGACGAAGTAGAGGCTGCCAATCTGTGCCATCGGCCCCTCTGACACCACCAACACTCACGCCACATTCACACCATGGCGCAATGTGGGTGAAGTGTCTTGCCTAAGGACACAATGAGAGTTTTGGCCCCACTGTGCCCCCTGGATTTCCCAACACTCTCCCATCCAAGTATCAGCCAAACCAATCCTTGCTTAGCTTCTGAGATCTGACTATATCAGGCTTTGACAAGGAGCTTTGACTCTATCCTGCAATCATAAACGATCATTGAAAAATATAAATTGACCTGTAACTTTTTCCATGGCTTCAATCCATAACTCCACTCACTGTCCTTAAAACCGATCCATATCCTATTCCCAAACTCCCTTTGCGCTAACAGGCCTCATTTCAGATTAATTACTATTAGCTTGTTTTGCTGCTGCTTATAGGCCAGGGAAAACTATTGGGACTAGAGCTGCTTTGCTTTTTCTTAGCTCCTCCTTAGCACTTCTGATTTTTTTCCTACAGCTTGTCAGGCTCATTGCATCTGTATGTGTGCGTATCTTAAATTAGAGGGATGCTAATGGCGCTAAAACAGCTGATTGGCTGTAATAGATGGTACTCAGAGCTCCTCCATAATTGATGAAGATGTCTTATGGAAGTCCCAGCGCTGTACCGCAATGGAGCTTTAATTGTGTGTGTGGAAATTCGAGAGACGCAATGTTTTGGGTGGGGCTTCCGAACTCCCCGCTCCTCTTTATGTTATTTTTACGCTGTCAATTCCTATTAGCAGAAGCAAGCGTGAACATCTCCATAATGTATGAATATGGAAAGGGGGTCAAAATCCTCAGACAAATTGAAAGAAAACAAAGCGGGGATCTAAATATTTGCAAAGGGGGGATGAGCTGATTGAATTTTACTGTTGTTTTTGATTTCTTGAGAGGTGAACTGAGGGTGTCGTGGAAAAGTCTGGATTTACAGTGAACTACTACATCAAGGTGGAACAAAGAATTTTGAGTTTTGGACATGTAGACAAACTGAAATGAAACAAAACGCAACTCCAAAGATGCAAAAAGTCCAAGGCACTCACCAGTTGAAATAAAAATGCCTTTATTAATTTATGGCATGTCAAAATGGACAACTCTACTTTCCTCAGGGGACAAACAGAATTCTGAGTGAACCATGTGAGTTAAATACAAGAAACCACCAACAGGGCGGCTCCACCTGGAAGAGAAGGTGTGGAGACTCACCTGTGGACACGCCCTGAGACACTCCACAAGGGGGCAGTGTTAGAACCATGTGAAGGATATATACAATCTATAAACACTCAAATGTACACAAAAATACAGAAAAAATACATACAACTCAGTTATAAAAGTCTATAATAGACAATCAGTTATAAAAACACAGAGAAGTCCATATCTTCATTGAGCCCAGGATATTTAGTTGCCTGTAATTTATAAATCCAGGAAGTTTCACATCAGTTTTTGAATACGGTTTCCTTTACGTAAAGAGTCTGGTACTTCCTTTACGAAGAGTCTGGTACATGATCAATCCCATGAGCCTGCAGATTTGATGGATTACAGTTATTAAAGTCCAAAAAATGTCTGGCCATAGGGTAGTTTGTGTTGCCTGTACGGAGCATATTTATGTTCAGCCAAACGGTCTTGCAGGCGCCTCTTGGTCGTCCCAATGTAGAAGACCTCGCAGGCAGGACAAACTCAACTCCAGTTATATTTTTAACCACATTATAACATGATAAACAAGAGTCAATTTTGTATAATACAGGAACTTTAAAGTAAAAATCAATAAGTAATAAACCTGCAAGATGAGATAGATGTTTGGAGTTTAGGATTTAGTCTGAAGCAAGTTAAGGTGAAATGCATGTGGATTTAACTGCTCTGTGGTGCATTTAATATTTTTTGGATAGTAAAATACTGTATATATAAAAAAAATCTCACTAGAGTAAAAGAAGCTCAGTAAATCCCACCTCTGCAGTACAGTCTGTGTGAGCCAACAGGTGTAAGTAGCAGATGAAAAGCTAAGTAGCTCACCTCGGGGCTGTAGACGGCGCCATCACCCCGTGCCCACATGTTTACACATTTACACTTTGTCTGCAGATCTCGGTGAATTCTCGTAGAACGTGAGTGAAAAACAAGCGTGGCCCATGGATGTGAACAGCTGCAGGGTCACCTGGAGAGAGCCTGTGTATTATGTGTGATGGCGGGCCTCCCTCCCACACACACACTCCTGCAGGTACACGGCTCACCCCGACGCTTCTCCTGTAGTTTACGCCTCGTTTTGCATCATTCGGACTCCCACGACGCCCCCCGTGCTCATCTCCGGCTCTTCTTCTTCCTCTCCTCCCCCTCCCCCTCCTCCTCCTCCTCAGTTGTTTCAGGCACACAGCCAACTTGTATCTCCAGCTCAGGCAGTCCAGACTTTTTGAAAGATGTTAAAAAAGTGAAAAGAGCAGGTATTAAATGTGCACTATGTAACTTTTATCAAGGAGCAGCTGTTTATCTCTATGGATGTATTTGTATGTGTGTGCTATGCCTAGAATCCTCCACAGTATATTTAAAAACATATCTATCTTGCATTTATTTGATTATTTTTATTGCTTAACCACAAGAGCAAGACCCACACGACTGTAGGGTTTGTAGGTAATGCAGAGCAATTCTGTCAATCAAACCTGTTGCTAAAGCCATTGGGAGCGACCTTAGAGAAAGAAGGCATCTGATCTGTCTGTAATTAATGTTCTTATCTTTATTTATGGACAAAATAGCAAAATAAAAACACCAGGATCATGTAGAGTGGGATATGAACATTTTAAGACCAAAATGAGGAGCCTGACAGCAGTTACAGTGTGAAGTGAATCAGCGCCAGAGTTGATGAAGCTGAAAGTGGCACTTCCTAATTGAAACACAGTGGATTGCACGTTAGCTACGTCTGTCCATTTATATGCACAGTCTGTAATCAGAAGGAGAAAACCCAACCCAGCAACTTTGTCCCCAGACCTGGAGGTGTGTGGTTTGTAATAAGACCAGTAAGACCAGTATGGAACCTGCTCTTCAGGAGAAGACACCAAAGGTTCATACAACTCCTCTTCCTGAGGAAAGAGCTTGGCCTTGAGCAGAAGCAAACAGCTAAACTGCCATTCCAGGTGAATAATGACAAATGCAAGGAAAGAGAAATGATCTGAACCCATCCCCAGTAGAGCACATGTCAGCAGACCTCAGCATCCAAGCACAGAGCTCAGGATCAGAGCTGCAGACATCAGATCAGAGCTCCTGGGTCATCCAGAACTCCTCACTATGGAAAAGAGATGGTAACAGTGCATTCACTCCCACACATGCCACGGCTGAACAAGCTGTTGGCGACCAGCCCGAAACAGGAGAAGAAGGCCAAACCTGTATTTCCTCCTGAGCCTGAAACAGCTTTTGGGAGATGAAAAAACAAAGGTCTGAACAGACACTTGCCTCTAGACAGAAAGAATGGCCCACTGCTCATGTGGACAGGGTCTGCTCAGAGTGATCCACATGATCTGTGGACACAAAGCTCGTGACTCTAGGCCTGCTGTTATTTGAGAGGGAAATGTGTGAGAGCACAAATCAGCTCACCTGTTTTAGGTCCAAAGCAGCTCTTTTTGGTCAGATTGTGTTAATATGAAGCTCAGATTAGAGTCTAACAAGCCTCACATAGAGCAGTGCTTGCAGTTAGCAAACACACTTAGGTCCCTAGTTCATTAGTTTAAAGCATTAATAACAAAAAACAACCCAAAATGCGTTGCCATTTTAAACTATATGCATATATATATATATACAGCGTTTCACTAAAACATTTGCTAAAACACACATTCACTTTGGCTGACAACATTAATTAACTTAATTGTTTTTAAAGCTGTGTTAACCGATAAAATTAGAAAGAGCGTATTCAAATCTTCTGAACTGCTTTCTTGCTCTGACAGACCCTTTGACATATTTTCTTTCATGGTTTTAGAACAGCTTTTTTTAGACAGCGATGTGAAGCAAGGGTTGACTGTGAATACAAGTTTAGTAATTCAGCAGCTCTTACTTCCCGATCAATACGTCAATACAAATACTTTTAGTCTCTCTTGGGGAAAAACAAGATGTACTTATAAAGTCACACCCCCCACCTTTAAGTCTTATGTAAATGCTCGCTGTGTCCACCAGGTTCACACTGAATCAGGCCAAGTAAGAAACAGCGAAAAGACAAAAATACAAATGGATGTTGCTGCTGTTCATACACATAGAATTTATATGTTTCTGTAAAAAGCTGTCAATAGGTCAGCTGATGTACAGTATGTTTGAAAGGGTTCCTTACACCACAAATCAATGTTATTTCTGGACTTGCGCATCCCAGAATGCAACTTCAACTTTTTGTGCTCCCGGTTTTGAATAATGTTCTGTCTATAGATCCATTTTTCGCGTATAGTTTCAAAATGGTAAATACTTGTATCTCCTCCCACAAGGTCACTCTTTGTTGGTATGGCTCAGGCCCAGATAAGGCATCCTCTTATTTGTTCTGAGGAGTGCAGCCAAAAGGAATTTGTTTTTGTTATATTGTTATTGCGGTGGTGGTGCCAAACTTGATATTATCATCAAAACCAAGTTATACTGGATATTATGTTTCAGGCTCAGTCTCTCTCAACACTTCTAAAATACTGCTCTTTTCTAAGCTCCTGCTATCCCAATAATCTGCCCTCTGATGTGAAGCGATTTGCCAAAAGTTGCACTGTGTAACTTTTTATTTGTCTCCATGGAGATATGGAAAGTCTGAGGTTTGGTTTTAAAACATTAAATATATTGGATTTATAGTTCAGCTCTCCCCAAATCTGACCTGTGACTTGGCCTGGTGGAGTCGCCTATTGTCTCCACACAGTTTGCTTGATTAATGCACCACAGTGGAACATTCCCGGGAGGGCAAAGTGATTAAGTAATAGAACTTCTACATATTATGCTATTTTATAATTGACTGTATATTAAAATGCTTCCTCATCAAAAACATACCTGGAGTTGGGTTTGTTTCATTGGCACATGTTTACCCTTAGCAAAGGGTTATCCAAGTGTATATTTATTTTATACTAAAACTGAGGAAGTACACTTCAGGTTGGCTTTTTAGGCACATGTTTACCCTTAGCAAAGGGTTATCCAAGTGTACTATGAGTTTACTTTTTTTGTACTAAAACTGAGGAAGTACACTTCAGGTTGGCTTTTTATAAACTATATTATATATGAGCTTAAGAATAGTATAGTGAAGTATACTTGGTTTATACTGAAAAGTATAAACAAAAGTCTAAGACTGAGTACATAATACTAAGACTTACGCTTGTACTTTAATACTAAAACATATACTTTAGTAAACTTTACACATCTATATATAGCACATAAATAATAAGCTTCAAGTAATATGCAAAGCAAACATCAAGTATAACAAGTAAACTTGTAAAAATACGTTATGTATACTATAATAAACTGAACATGCACATAAATAATAAGCTTCAAGTGATATGCCAAACAAACATCAAGTATAACAAGTAAACTTGTAAAAATACGTTATGTATACTATAATAAACTGAACATGGGGACTCGAAGTATATAACTACTGCAGTATGTTGGCAGTAGCTCAGAGTATCTGTCCACTGATCTAAAGGTTGGAGGTTCGAATCCGGCTCTCAACATAACAAAGATTGTGTCTTGGGCAAAACACCTGGTGTCTGTGTGCACTGGTGTGTGTGTGGTTTCTTGTTGTAAAGTGCTGTATAAGAATGTGACCCTTTACATGGTAGTTTATAGATAATTGTACTTGTGATATACTGTAAGTATATGAGAGGGATGTACCAAGTACATTGATAGTATATAGATGAGTGTACATGTTGTATACTTTAAAGTGTACTTTTGCAAACTTAAAATGAACTTTAAAGTATACTTTAGCTCCATAGGCATTCAGATATTTGTGTCTGAGCCAGACACAATTAAAATTATACTATTTTCATATACCTGCTAATGCTACACAGAGGATATTGTTTGTGTTTCCTCTAACGGACACAGAGACACAAAATACAAACTCGAGATATAGCGAAAAATAATCAGAAGACTTTATTCCTCACCTCTTGTAAAATTGTAAAGGTTTTACGCTGTTAAACTGTAGCATTTCTTTAGAAATTGTCCTCCGTACTGACATACAGTCCACAAAATGCTAATTGTTATAAATCCAGTTTGAGGCGTCATTTATAAGTAAAAAGGTGAGATAGTTCCTCACATGTGTCTGTTTCCATCCACACAGTGCAGAGATCGAGGTGAAGCTGCACATTAGTGAGAGTGACTCTACTTCCTGTGTTTATCACTAATCTTTTATGCTTTAAACTCACGTATCTGAAATATTGCACCACATGAACACTAAAAACACTCATTTTTACTGTAGACAGGAAACAGGACGATGTGCTGATGTGTCCGAGTCCGACCAGACCCAACAGAAGTTCTAAATATTTGTCTGAACCTGTCAGACTTTGGTCGGGTTTTCATGCTCTATTATGGACATAAATAGCGATGAGAGAACATGTAATGTGATGATTTGGAGGATTAGCACTAGCGGCTATGACGTAAATCTGCCTAGCTAGCGACAGTGCTAAAGGGGCTAATAGAAACCAGAGATGATGTGAACTTGGCCAGTCATTTCTAAGTGAATAAAGTGTTAAGGTGTAGATATTTCTCTCTGTTATGGACTTACTAAAAGTACCTGGTCTGAGGTATACTTGTTATATACTTACAAATCCTCCATATTTACGCTCTGTTCCACCTTATGATGTCATGTGGCAATGCAATATGTGCTCCTTTGTGTTTTTAAACTCCACACACCTTCACTAGAAACATCTGAATCATCTCAGCCCAGAAATTGCCAATCTCCACTTAACTAAGAGTAAAAGAAGCCGTCAACCTGAAAAAAAAAAACCACCTCTTCACGACATCACGAGGTGGAATAAAGTGTTTTGAGCTTTGGAGATGTAGACGGACTAATAATAAAACATATTTTTACTCCCAATTTAAATCTTATTGACTTAAGTAAGAACAATATACACCGAACAATGCCTTTTCCTTACCTTTTATGCAACATTTGATTTGAAGACAAGCTGTAATTTAATATAATACAAAACCAGGGCTTTCTCGTAATAAGACATGTTTCAGAATCGTACTTGTAGACCACTAAGTAAAACATGAACAAAGCCTCTTTCAGTTCACTTGCAGTTCAGTTCAGTGGGAGGTAATTTGATACCGGTAAGAAGAGTGGAACATTTTTGGGTTTCTTAAGTCTGTAATTACTTTAATAATGTGAATTGTACGAGCGCAGTAAGCGGCCGGTATTGTCCAGAGAGCGCCGAGGGGTCAGACGAACCATTTTACGCATTAACGTTAGCAAAACCGCATTGTAATTCTCTCTAAACGGATTACGCGAATAAATAAATAAGTAAAAAAACGCGGCGTGGAGAAAATGTCAACTCAGCATCGGAGCCTAAAACAGATTAAACAAAGAAATGAGCGAAGTTGCAGCGGAGGAAAATAGGTATAGGTTTTATTGAATCTAATCTCATAACTTCTAAATGAAAAAAATCAATCGGGGCGAGAAAAGTCTGGGAATTCAATAGTGTCTTTATTGCAGTTTGCTCTCGCGGCGTTTATTATTGGCGTTCGGGCCGGACAGTGAATAATCTGTGTTCTCTTATTGATGGCCGCCGAGGAGCAGGTCGGACAACGCGAGTCGCCGTTATCCGGGCGAAGTTGGAGTCGCGCAAACAAATAGACGTGTAAAGCTGAAGAGAAGTCGATTGAGCGATAAGTGTGATCGTACTTTGGTTTTTTATGTTGGATTACAAGTATATGTGGGCTAAAAATGCACAGTGGAGCTTTTTTGGTGAGAAGTGAGATGATATTGTTCTGTCCGGAAGCTTTAACGGTGCGACATTAAGCTTATCTCGCTTTAACTCGATCGTTTTTTATTGCTTCATACACTCGGGTTTACATACATTGGCTCAGCGGTCCCAGAAACGACTCCCGCTCCGGACAAGCTCTGTCGCTGTGTCCTTAGGCAAGAGATTTCACCCACCTTCGCTTCACCTACATTGTCTAGTGTGTGCGTATGCGGTTTGAACGATCGCCGGTGGTCGTGGGGGCCAACAGCACAGATTGGAAGCCCCTTTTCTGCCAGCCTGCCCCTCGGCTATAATACTCGCTTGAATGAATAATGACTGCGGTGTATCTACAGGCTTTTGACAAGTCCGCAACGAGTCTAAAGGCCGTCGCACGCTACAGGATGTTTCGGTCTTAAATCGTTTTTGAACATGCGACCGAAAGCGAACATGAGGAGAATCTTAAAATACTTAAAAGATCACAAAGACTGAGTGGGAAATGGCTGCGGACAACAGGATATAAAGTCGTCTGCGGTTTCCTGTCTACAGTAAAACCGCTCACTTTGGGACTCTTAAGTGTTCAGAAGATCAGAGCACTGCACTTTTAGTTTAAATACAAGTCGAAACATTTATTAATATTTGTGAAATGTGGTGCAATCTTTAATACATGATTTTTAAAGCATAAAAGATTGGTGTTAAAGCAGAATCACTATTTCTATCACGCTGCTAAACAGACACACGTGAGGATCTATTTTCACTTTTTTACTGTCAAAGAATGTCTCAAACTTGCTTCATATCGAGAAATTGCGATATG
>KN510530.1:0-12551 GCA_000787155.1 Scartelaos histophorus
CATGAACTTCACCGCACATCACTGAACATGTTATTACTTTCTTCATGGAGACTAAACCAGACCAAGTTGCAGGTCAGATCTGTGGAGAGGCGTGAGCAGGGTCACGTCAGAATCCTTGTTCTCTGGATATTTTTGAGCCATAAAACCACCTGTAATTGAATGTAAGGTAGAGCTGTTTAATGTCATACTGTGGAACATTTCAGGCAGAACAATGACATATCCATAGAAACAAGCAGGTGACAGACCTCCAATCAAAACTTTACATAGTGCCCCTTTAACATTACTGCTACTGCTCCTGTGGGTGGGCGAGGACTCCGATTGCAGTACAAAGTTGTGGGTGGAGAGTTGGTTTGATTCTGTTGGGTATTACTGTGTATGTCTTCATGATGTCTCCATTTGTGGATCTTGGCTTTTGTCCAGTGGTTCCTTCGTGATCAGTTGATGGTCGATCCCTTTAAAAAGACCAGGCTTGGACTCATTCAACAGTCACTCAAGGAAAGTTTGCCAGAGAAGAAAATTAGAAGTTGTCAGCATGTTAAATACTGTACTGTGTTATGCATTACTTATTGCTTTTTAAATAGCTTGGTATTTCACACAATGGTAACAAAGGTTTCCGAGGTAGTCATCTGGACAATGTTAAGCTGAATCCAGAAGACTTTCTTAAATCTGAATAAGGTCGATATGTGGAAAACAAAATTCATAGCGGCTTTCTTGTGCTAGGACTTGCTCCTGCCAGTTTATTGAAGCAGAATAAATAAGGCCAAAAATAGTAACTGCTAGTTACAGTTAGCGTGTGGGTTGTGATGGTAATTTTACCTTTGAAATTATCTAAATGAGTCAGGTAAAGGTACCGGAGGAGGCTGTGTACACATTTTAAGCTGTAAAACCTGATCGACTGGTCCAGAGATTACTGTTCCTTAGTGTCTCTCTGCTTGTTTGCTCTTTTTGCAAGTTAAGCTTTTTTATTTCCCCATAGTGTAATGTTAAGGCCAACAGATCAAATCCATTCCGTACAATTAGAGTTTTATGAGATGACCTGTCACCACCGCATTCTCTAACCAAACTTGGAGATAGTGCACCTTTAAAAGTAGAAGACTATGTCATTTTTCTGGTGGAAGTTCTGACACCAGCTTGTCTCCAATGGAGATGTTATTGCTTTGTTGGAAATGTCTTTGTAATCCCTCAGTCCTTCCAGGTAGGATCCATAGAAGCTGCTTGGATGAGCAGCACAACGTTTTCACTCAAAACAACCTTTTGTCCAGACAGAATACATTTTTTTCTTTCTATTTTATTGCATGAAATGTTCCACTGTATGGCACTGAATTTATCATGGAACAAGCAGGTAACACCACCAGGCAAACTTAAGTCAGATCTGTGAAGAGGCAACACCTTTCAAAGAAAAAAATGCATGTATCTGAAGATTTTTGAACCATTAAAACAACTATTATTGATTGCAATGACATCTCCATGGAGACAAGCGGAAAGCTAGCCTCCAGTGGAAAAGTTACACACTTCCTCTTTAATGTGGGTACCATTTTGAGCAAGTGACCTCTCTGCTCTCTACCCAAGCCAGAGGTTATTATATGGCATGCACGTTTCCTCATGGTTAAAGAAGAACAATGAAAAGTCCTTGATGACCAAATTGCAAATGTCAAACTCTTCCCCACTGCATTGTGGTATATGGATTTTCAAAGACAGCTGCATGTATTGAGTGCCCATTTCCTCCACCATTACACCCTGAGATGTTATACTTCCCATAACTGAACATCATAAGTTTAATCGGAAAATACAAAGGGGATGTGTCTTTGTGGTTACTGTCTGGTGGCATCAGCAAATCACGACACTGGGAATCTTAAAAGTAATAAAGTGAAACTAACTGTGCAGGATTGCTTTGGTTTAGTCCTGTTTACGTAAGCACAGACCGCAGTTGTCATCATGGACAGGGAAGAACGGAGATGGGGGCCAATGATGTGGTTCCTTGGCTTCTGTCACTGGGTAATAAGAAGCATGAGAAAACTTAAAAATACCATACAGATATACGCAATACACAATCTTGAGCAGAGGGTTGTAATGGAGCACTATGTCTATCTTGTCTGTGTTGCTATGTTTGTTTCTATGCTGCTGCTGCCGAGTTTTGACTTTCCTTCGGGATCAATAAAGTATCTATCTGTCATTTTCCTGTTCGTCTCCATGGTTTGTATGGAATTTTCTACAGTATGGAATAAACCAAAGTTAAATAACAGGCCAGATCTGTGAAAAGGTGACTTCACTCTTGCTAAGAATGCACTTTTTTAAGTGTTTTTTTGAGCAATAAAATCACATATAATAGTTTAAACATACAAGCTTAATCCCATACTGTGGACCATTCCAGGCAAATTACAGCTACGTTGGCTCCCTTTGGGCAGGGCAGTTTTCTAACGAGTCATTTTAGATGCATAGAACACATGCACATTGTAACATGATTGGCAGGTGTCATTGTGATGTCATCATGATTATAAATATGTAGCAGGCTCAAGCACCGTAAACTGTATCTAATGTTGGTTTCTTGTTTAACAAACCACAGTCCTACTCCATTTATTGGCCTAACTGTGCATGATATGAAGCCAAGATCAAAATGAAAATCAAGCAGCCTTCATCAGCAAAATGACTGAAATGCTCGCACATGCTCACACACGATGAGATGTGACCTAGCAAGCCCCTGGTTGGAGGGTGACGAATTGCTGTGTGTTGTCTTTACACTTTCCTGGAGCACTTTCCTTGTCCTCCTGAGGCTGACCGTGCCATTTGCAGGGTCCAGATGGAAAGAGCATTCCTGAAGTTCCTCTCTGTTTTTAACTGCTCCCTGTGACTGCGCTGTCACAACCTCTGACCTGGGCCCAGACTCAGGGTCTTCTCAACAAAAACTATGTCTCCACTAAATAAAGAAGTGAGGATACTATTACATTTCACGACGTGTTGTAAATGATCCTGTGTGTTTGTAATTATACTTATGTTGTTTTTACCCACAAACGTGCATTTTTTCACCTTTAAACTAAAATCAAAGCGTTAAATAAAATGTCTAAAGTATGTAAGGTAACGCTATTTTTGTAATTTAAATGTTAAATACATCTTGGATTATTTCCCTGTGTAGCTGTCAGCCACCTGCCGCTTAACTCACTGGTCTTGGAATTAAACCAATGCAATAAACTATATTTGGATTTTTCTGCTTGTAAATTCCTATTACAGAGGATGGCCGGTGCAGAGGATGGCCAGTGCAGAGAATAATTAGTGCAGAAGAAGACCAGTGCAGAGGATGACCACTTTGGGGGGATAATTACTGCAGAAGAAGACCAGTACAGAGGACATTAAGTGTAGAGGATGATCAAGACCAAGGATGAACCAGTACAGATAATAAGTTGGTGACAGTTTGGTTGCACATAGCACCATTAACATGTTGAAAAAAGATGACTAGTGCGGAGGACGACTGATGCAGAGGATGGTCCGTGTAGAACATGAACAGTGCAGATAATAACCCGCAGACCAGAGGATTACTGATGCAAAGAATGACCAGTATAGATCATGACTAATGCAGATAATGTGGTGACTGCTGCACGTAGCTGGTCTGAAAGGAGCCACCCCCCTCAGCGCACTGGTTTGAGACTCTAATTCGAGTGTGTCCTGCCACAGGAGTCAAGGTCCAGCGTCAGAGGAGGAAATGACTTCATGATCCTGAGGGGCCCTGGAGCCTGTGGGGGCCCCTGGTATGTACGCACAACCATGAAACCACTGAGCGCTATAGAGCAACACAAGTCTGAAGACGTTTTGCACACAATGAAATCCAGACATGCACTGTACAAAAATATGCTGGGATGTCACGTTTAAAGCTCCTATATTACACAAAATTGACTCTTGTGAACTTTAAGCCATGTTATAATGTTGTTATCTCCTCAAAAACATACCTGGAATTGTATTTGTTTCATTCACACATATTTGAGTAATCTGTCCGTCTACATCTCCAAAGTTCTGTCCCATCTTGCAATGTTGCCGTGTGCCAAATAAGTGGGACAGGAGGCTCCTCCAGCTCCTTCTGCCCCTGGCTCCAACTGACTTACATTAGGATCTTGTTGGCCCTCTTTCTGTAGTTACTACTGTGAGCCTCTTCATTTTGGTCTTTAAACGTTCTTAGGTACATGATCCTGAATTTTTTTTCCTATCATAACATAGAGCCTGGCTCCAAATTTGCTCCTGTAACCATTAGCATCATGAGCCTCATTTGAGCGGCGCTAAATGCAATGGGTGACGTCACATTCGCTTTGTCCACTTCTTTTATACAGACTATGGATTAAAACAGTAGAGCAATTTCTGTATTACCACAGGACATCACCGGGTGGAACAGAGCCCACCTAAACCTAAATACTGTATGCAGGATTTGCATGGGCCCTTTAAATGTGTAAGTTTTCTGGTGCATACATGATTTCATGGAGTGGATGTTTTATCTGGAATATTCCAAAGTAAGGCATTTAAACAGTATTTATTTCATTTTTTTACTGCTGAAAATCCGTCTCTCCACAGATCTGACCTATAACTTGGCTTGGCAAAGTCACCTGCTTGTTTTCATTGGGATATGTGAAGCCAGAAACAATACAGTAATTCAGTAGTATTAGCCTATGTTTCATTAGTAACTAAAACACTTTAAAAATTAAAAATTCACATATACTTTGTCAACAGAACATTATTTTGCAGTGCACAGGACCTTTAAATGTGCGCACACCCCAGTCTGTCACCTCCCAGGTCGCTGCTCTCTGTCCTATTTATTTTAGCTAGCCTGTGTGCAAGTTAAAAATGGAATGTTTCAGCTACATAAAACACTTCCTGTTTTGGCAACTCCCTCGCGGCAGCGTTAAATAGTCCCCGGGCAGGGTGTAATGACAGTCTGACATCGAGCGAGAACTATCTCTGTTTGAATCTGGAGTTTCATTTCTGCATGTATCATTTCATACTCATTACAGTCGGTTAAACAGGACATAGAGATTTCACATTTGTCAGTATTCATTATAATACATTTGACCGCTATTTGCAAAACTGTAATTATATATATATACTATATAACTAAATATGCATTGATTTTGACTTGATTTTCAAAAAACATACTATGGTAAAATGGTCTTAAAACACTGTTTTTATGCATTATTTTTTATTTATTATTTACTCATTTTACTAGTCACATGTAGATGTCATTGTGTTATAATCACCACAGAGCTTGTAGTTGACTTGTGCCGTGTGTGTATGTTGTTTTTCAGGATATTTTTAGGATGTTTTCTAACCTTTTTGTCCTTTAATTGCCTTCAAATGTGAGCAATTTTGCTATTGAGTTTGCACACTTTATACTTTCAAAGACTTAACCCTGTAATCAGACATAGTGCTGAAGACCCCCTGAGGACCACTGCTCCATTCCACAAATGTAACCCTGTACACACACCACAACCTAGGGTCATATTGTCTGCAGCAGGCAAAGGTCACATAGACTGATGACTTTACTGGTCTACTCTATAGATAGGACGTTGAATTTTAGGAGTTCCCCAGGGCATCTCTAGGTCATTTGTGTGAATGTATTTTACAGTAACAAAGCAGATATAATCTAGTAGCTTATATACAGCTTTTGCACTCAGTTTTAACTTTGTCATTGATATTTTGTGTAGCTGTTTATATTACCAAGATATCATAAATGTGTATTTTGTGTTATAATGTTCTTTTCTCATCACAAACATGTCCGAAGTTGTGTTGTTTCATTTACACATATTTAACACACAAATCCTGCATATTTAGGCTGAGTTCACATTCTGTTCCATGTTGTGATGGTACGTGGTCATGCAGGAAGTGCTCCACTTTGTTTTAAAACTCTACACATCTTCATTAGATTAACTAAAGGTAACTTCATGACATCATGACATGAGATGACATGAGGTGGAACACAGTATTTTGAGCTTTGGAGATGCAGACAGACAAATACTAAAGTGTTACTCAAATGTGTGTGCATGAAACAAAACTCCAGCTGTGTTTCTAAAGAGGCAATAACATTATAACATGGCTTAAAGCTCACAGTCAGTTTTGTGTAATATAATATTAACAGTTTCAGAACCTTCTATGCATTTTATGCCAATTTCTATTGGGTCAAATCACATGAAAAATACATCCCAACTTAATTGTATAAACTAATTGTTAATTTTAGTGGTAGTTTGATCAGTTCAAAAATAAATCAACTACACTCATAGACCTTTTTGAGTGATTGCTTTGTTAATAAGATTATGGGACTAAGATGTCTGCTGAGCGACTTTTGTTTTTGCTCCAGTCAAGGCATTAGCGCTGCTGTTTGTTCAAAAAATATTTTCATTTTCTGCAGACACTTGTACTGTGGCTATGGTTAAGGAGTTAGACCAACAAGACTCTGGGGTTAGTCCGTCACACACTGTTTTAATAGCTTTAATAATGTTATGATTATTAATACCTGGCCTTCTATGGCTGATGTCACCACAGCTGTTCTCATAGTCGCTATTTGCCTTGCATGTTTTACAAGGTGGACTTGCTATTGTTGTTACTGTTAGCTTTGTGGTTGTAGCAGGTAAACGGTGAGTTGATATGACAAGTTTAGTGGAAGTATTTTTCCACTGGGTCGTAGACAAGTTGCAATATTAGAAATTCCAAGTGTGGGTTCAAAGACAGGGCAACTAGCCTGACCTAGGTTAACACGATAACTCTAAATATATATTAATAACTGTACTTGAAACCAAATTACAGATTAAATATTCTTTCACCTTCATATCTTCTCATGCACTTATCTTCTATTGCTGCTCAAAAGGGGAAAAAAATTATCTAACAAATGAACTTTTTTGAACTTATAAAACGTTTTTTGTGTTTTGAGTCAATCAGCATGTTTTTGGTTCAGTCCCGATTACACCCATAAAGAGAGAGAAACGTTCTCAGTGTTTTTTGTTTAACGGTTACATTGTGCTTCTCAGTCACTTTTGTGTCTCACTCAAAGGTCAGAAATATCTCCACCGTGTCCTGCTGTATCATGTCAGCCTTATACTTCCTCTGCCCTGTGTTGGTTGGTGGTGAAATGGACCATTCCCTCTAAGTATTTTTTCTGGAATCTCTGGAGTCTTTCCTCTGAAGGTCTTCTGACACATTTGTGAAAAAACAGGTCATTTCACACAATCCAACAGTCTCTGACTTGTGTCCTTTGAAGTTCAAATGCTGCACATCTTAGTTGGTTAAAATCTCATGATATGATGTTAAAAACTGAGCTCAAAACACAAAAAGATTCTGAAAAGATTCTTCTAAGTGTGTGAGCCAAGTAGCCATAGAAGTAGCCAACCACTCACCCATTCTGTCTATTGCCATTTGTGTCCTTAGGCAAGACACTCTAACATAAAACATATAACTAGACTTCACTTGGAACGTGGCAGCTAGCAGGTTGACTAAGTCCATTTATATGTACAGTGAATCTAGGGTACGAACACATCAGAACATAAACTTCTTGATAAGCATTTTTCTTATCACTTGACACTTGAGTATTTCTTACTTTTGGCTCATCTGTTCGGTGTGTGTATCTTGAAATACACATACACCTTTCTTCAGACTGGACACACACCCACACTGATACACACACTCAAATCAAGTCTACACACATGAAAACAGTGACTCCCCTCTCCCTGGACCCCCTCATCCCTCCCACTGCAATCTTAATCCGTGCAGCTGTTGCTCTTTGTCACACTCCTCCACAAAAAACGTATCTGCCTGGGACAAATAACAGAGATAGACAGTCAGACAGTTTGTGCCTTTGGGAAATGTTTTAATTCTGTTTTATAATGATTTTCTCCCTTAAACTAATACACTCCTACTTCTTGTAAGAATGAGTACACCCAAATGAAACATCTACAGCTTTATACTTAGTTACAGTAGTTACTGGAGCACATGGCAGTGAATAAAAAAGCAGTGTTTGTGGTAATATTCATGTTGGTGTCCCTCAAGGAACATGTTTTTGCCCTTTATGTATAACAGCTTTTACATTGTATGACACGTTATGACAGCTTTTTTTCATTCCACTCTGCAAAGATCTTCCTCTGTGATTAAATTGCATCCTGTCAACTCATGTAATTAACTATTGATTTGTGCTTTTCACATGTAAACAACTTTAAAATAGTGTTAGAGAGTTCCGGTATTTTATTTTTAGGGGCTCCTCAGGACATCAGCAAAGGCCCATTGATTTTCACTCATTATAAGAGATTTGGTGACATTTTAGTTTAGGAACCTCATATTAATCACTATCTGAGTGAACACTAAGTGTTAATTGGCATGTTAATTAGCTGCTACTTAATTATTAGTTGGCATTTATCAACACTTCTACAATTACACTTCTAAAATTACAATTTTAGTGTATGTACAAAAATATCTATTGTAATTCCCACTATTTAAATGAGAAGAAAATCAGTCTTTAATTATAGAGCCCTTTAACACTCAAGGTGTGCAAAGTGCTTTCCAATGAAATGAACAGTATAGAAACATGCAAAACTTGCAGAAATACTTGCAAAATATGAAATGGTCTAAGGTTACTTGGTTTTATGCAAACAAAGTATTATACATTGTACGATAAGATAGCTATTAATATGTGGTCCCTAAACTAAAGAGTTAACAAATTTTTGATATGAATATTTAAGTTGTCTTGGAAGTATCTTGTCCACTTTGCAATCACTTTGATCACTATATTGAAATTCGAAGGCCACAGAGGTCATAAGAAGCCAAGGTGCTGTCGTGAATGTGAGGAGCAGAAAATCCCCTTTAGTGCTTCCCCGGAGAGCAGCGCGGTTTTCCGTTTTTCTCCCAGACCATTGTGTTGCGTGTCCAGCTCTTCCTGCGTCCATCCATCTCCACATCCTCGGTAAATATGAGCTCGGCGTTTGGATCACAAATCTATCAACCACATCTGGCCCGGCGTGACTGGTGGCCCCTCTGCAAATAAGGGCTAAATATATCACAGGCAGCTAGTGTTTCCAAAGGGCCTGTGGTCTGGAGATGTTTATTGTGTTGTAAATGAGCGAGGCCAAATGCTTCTTTTAAATCTAAATTAAGTTAGCAAGACAGGAAGTATGTTTTTGGCACAGTTATCCATTGATGCTTTGCAAAGACTAATGGCATTAAAAATGCTGTGACCAAATAAAATCATCCGGAGGCCGTAAGTTAGCCTTAATCATGCTTCAAGGTAAACCTGTCGGGCTCACTGAGTGACTCAAGTGTAGTATCAAGAACCCTCTGCCGATCTGAGTCATTATTTTATAGGAGTACCAAGATGGAGGATTTAAGACAAGAATTTAAGATATTCCACTAATTTCTTATCTATGTTACCGTATTAAAAACATACCTGGAGTTGTGTTTTGTTTACTTCACACATGTTTGACACACAAATCCTGTGTATTTAGGAATTCTTTCCCAAACTGAAAACACCTTGTGATGTCATGTGGTAATGCAGGAAGTGTGCCACTGTGTTTTTAAACCCCATACACCTTCACTAGAATCATTTGGATAATTTCAGCCATGGAATTTCCTATCTTGGCTGAACAAAAGGTATAAGGTAGATATTAACTTGAAAACTACAGCCTCACAATGTCACAAGTTGGAGATGCAGACAGACTAATAATAAAGGACTACTTAAATATGTGTGAATGAACAAAAATACAAATCCAGGTATGTTTTTGATGAGGTCACAATATTGCTTGGTATTAAGTTCATAAGAGTTAATTTGGCTTAATATAGGCATAAAGTGAAATACGTGAAGGGACAGTAGATGTTACCTTATTTTTCAGACTATAAGGCGCATCTAAAATCATTACATTTTCTCAAAAATCAACAGTGGCCTTATAATCCAGTGGTCTTATGCATGACCTTTGGTTGTGTTTACAAACCTCCGATTTTATGTTGTAACATTACAACTAATAAGGTATTAGTTGGCGAGTCAGGAGGAGTAATATGTTGGCGACATATAGGGCGACATACCGGTAGTTCTGCCGTGTGCTGTACAAGGACCAAAAATGCACCTGTTAAGAGACATGCACCATGCAGATTTCAGGTTTTGTATTTTTGTGTTAAAGCTGAGCAATGTTGAGAGGGATCCGGGCATGTTTGATGCCCAAATCACCAACTGTTAAACTTGTATTTTTGTGTTAGCTACAACTGAGAGTTATTGTAAATGACCTGAATAAAGTTCGATTTATCCAAAGTTCAATTTATCCGACAAGCGTTTTGTTTTGCTTATTGCGCCTTATAATCCGATGAGCCTTATGTGTGGACAATGACAGCAATTGACATATTATTTGATACTGCGCCATATAATCCAATGCTCTTTATAGCCCGAAAAATACGGTACTTGGATTTATTCAAACTAAATAATAGGGAAAATCTTATTGTGATGACTATGGGACCATTGGAAATATATCGCATAATAAATATCAAGAATATGTTAATTCCAGATTGTGTGGGTTTTTAAATATGGCCCTTGTGATATAATTTAGATTCCGCTTCCTTCTCTTTTGGCCACTGCAAAAGCATCTCTGTTTTTATCTTCACCAAAAAATATAAATTGGCCAATTCCCGATAAAGCACCTCCTCCAGTCCAGAAATGACTCCCATGCTCCCATCTGTCCCCGACATAACAACTTATGTGTTGAAACAGCTTTCATTGAATGTGTAGTTATTTAATGGTCCTAATCTTCTCTTTTCCAGATGTCTTAAGTGATAAATACTATCTCTCCATTAAAGTTTCGTAACTTGCAATGGTTACACTTATTTATGTAAATTCCAGGCCAAAAAAAATTATATTCCATGACCCTCATATTGGAATCCCACGCTGAGATAAAAGATGCTAACCTTGTAGTGACTGAAAAGGCACCCAGACCTTTTAGAAATGTGCACGTGTAGAATAAAATCTTGATTTTGTATTTGTATTTATTTATTAAAGAGACAATGCATATTAAAAGACAGGATCATGCAAAACTGCAAAAACAAACAAACAAATGAAACAACCACACATACTCGTAAATACCAGGATTGTAGCCAAAGCTAATTTCCATCCTTAGGCCCCTGCTGGACCGAGACCAACCACATAAACCCCACAAGTCATAAAACATGACAAAAGATACAATAGCAGCTTTATTGATTCATGTTAACACAAACATCGCAAACTTTATGCTAATATGTGTTTCAGAAAAACACACAATTAAATCCATATTGTTTTTATCACAGTTTTGCCCTGTTACACTATTGCCTATTGTTATAGCTTATAAAAAGGACACCACATTTCAGCATTTTACAGCGTCCTAACCATTTTTAGAAAACTTGATGGAGTTTCTAGATTAAGATGCTGTTTCTCTCCTTTGTTCCAGAGCTCTCATTAAAAAGCCTGGCAGAGTCTCATACACAGCGCTGTTTACATGGCTGTGCTGTATTTACATTCAGACACTTTGGGCCCTGACAACACGCTGTTTCAAAATCTCTTTGTGCTGTTGTCAGGGCTGTTTCATATCCATCTGTATGACTGCTAATTAAGTCAGACTCGCTCTAATGTAACCTCAGGAGATATGACTAAATTATAACCTCACAATTAATTCTCAGCTCTGGGTTTGTCATATTTGTTTTGGAATAAGTACAGGGATTAGTTTTTCAAACTCGATAATCAGGACTTTTAAAGATCGTACACATCTGTTCAGTTCCTCAGTTGTTCAGGTAGAATCCATAGTCAGTACATTTTTCCATATCAGTGAATATCTACTGTGTCCATCCAAGTAACTTCTAGGTTTCTTATGCAGCTCTGGTAATGGTCTGGCTTCAAGAGGCCATATTACTCTATTTTCTAATCTATGTTATAATGTTGTTTCCTCACATTCGTTTTTGAGTTTTTCTCTCAAACAGAAAACACTCTTCCACCTTGCGATGTCATGTGGTAGTACAGTAAGTGCTCCACTATGTTTTAAACTCCATACACCTTCACTAGAATCACTTGGATGATTTCAGCCCTTCAATTTATAGAATTTATAGAATATCTAACAAGAAGTAAAAGGTAGACCACTTCATGACATCACAAGGTGGAACATTTTGAGATTTGAAGGTGTAGACTGAATAATAATGCAGCATTATGCATGTGTGAATCACAAAGCATAACTTTTTGTCAGTTTTTAATGAGGTAACATCATTCTAACATGACTAAAAGCTCGCAAGAGTCAATTTTGCATAATACAGGACCTTCAAGAAAACCGGCATATTTCCATCCACCTATTCATGTTTTGGCATAGAATTCTAAAAGGGAAAGCTGTTTCACAGATTTTGCATTGGTATTGTGTTTGCTAGATCTGTCATTCACACTTTTTAAATAAATAATTCCAAATTGCACAACAGATCCTTGTATCTAAAGGCATGCCTGTTTGCTCAGCTCTGACTCCAGTGAAAGTCCTCTGACCTGTGCCGGAGGTCCCACTGCCTGAGAGGCCACCTCCACACCACTTAACCCCAGCATTACTCGGGCC
>KN510530.1:12678-47281 GCA_000787155.1 Scartelaos histophorus
AGGATCCCTCTCACTAGTTTGGTTGCATTTTTATAAGAAGTTCATGCCATAACTCTCCTCACCTCGACAGCTGGCATGTGAAATTAGCCATGAGATGTACGGCCCTCTACAGTGTGGAATGACGTGATATTATGGTACACTACGGCAAGGAGTAGAAGCTATGTGGATTTTAGTACGAGAAGTAAAATAATAATATGTGTTAGAAGAAAGAAAATTAAGTGGCAAAGTGGATTGTGGACTGGTGTTACAGCCAGAAATGGCAGGGCAATAAACATGAAATAGTAATAGTCCCATAAGTGGAGCAGTTGTACTTGCAGTAGCAGCCTATAACACAGTAACTTTTGTAGTAGAATTAATTTGGTTGCATTAGCACTAGTAGCTCTAGAAGGCTTTATCCCACACAGTTAGTAATAATAATAACAATACCTTACAACTGTAATGTGCTTTACGGCCTTGAAAAGCCCTGTACTGTAGTCATTATAGTCATTATTCATTCACTCCATACTGAGTAGTGGTAAGCTACTATTGTAGCTACAGCTGCCCTGGGCCAGACTGAAAGAAGTGAGGCTGCCAATGCTATCTGACCATCACCATCACTCACACGTGCACACCAGGCAATGTGGGTGAAGTATATTTCCCAAGGGTAAAGGGTAAAACGATCCTCTGACCTTCAGGTTGGGGGGACCAGTGCTCTCATCACTGATCCTCTGTTGCCCACTTACTGAGGTTGGTTGGTGCTGGGATTGAACCATCACCCTTTCAAGGTGTAGCTAAGGCAACCATAATATGATCATGGCTGAAGGGTAATAGTAAGAGAATGAATGCATTGCTGCCTGCAATATAGTAGCAAGATGTACTAGTAAAATTCAACAGTTTCACTACCTGCAATGGAAACGGTAACAAGGTTCAAGGTGTTAGTGGGCCTAATAAGAGCAGATACTACCATCGTATTAGTGGTTTAAGTTTAAGTTTGCAGTCTCAGGAACAGTAGTAGCTAGTTTCTGTAGTCAAAGCAGATTCAGAAGTTGAAGCTGTAGCTGTAGAAATGTATCGTTTGATATGTGGTTTAATGCAATTACAAAAACGTAACTGATACTTGTACTTAATTTAACAAAAACATTTCCCAGCTCTGATTTAGTACTCCCAAGCCTCACAAACTATGCATTCTTTCAGCGAGCTCTAATAAACCTGAATGGTCGAGGTGTGCACACGTCCTAGAGGAGGAAGTGAGTTAGCACAGCTCAGGGAAGTCTGGGAGTATAACATGTCTCCTAACACTAACATTCTTCTCATGGGTCAGAGCAGTGGTTCCCAGCCCCTCCTCTTGCACCTCCTGATGTAATGGTGACCTACAAAACAACAGCAGCTGCAGCCTGGAGCGGGAGGGCACACAGACCCCACTCACAAAGAGACCTTCTCACTTCACGCTAACATTTATTCAAGTTTAAGCAGGTAACTCTCTGTCAAGTTACTGTCAAGTGTTAACGTGGCCTTGAAGTTAGCTAAACACGTTTTCTTTAATGAAACTACAGCTGCAGTCACACTGCCACTGGCTCCTGTGTGCAGGTAGAGAACTTATGTAACATTATTTAATTTGTAGCAACAAATACAAACCATTTTATGCATCAATTACCAATAACGTGCTAACTAGATGATTGCTGATTAAAATGTTTCCTATTGTCTGTCTATGACATACTATAAGGTATGGCGTGGCTGCTTTAAAATTTGCATTAGCATTAGTCATTTCATCCTGCAATAGAGTGTCAAAAACTTTATAAGACTGATGATGATTTTAACCTCCACAGATATGCTTGGGCAGAAGATGTAAACCAAAAAGCTGTGGAACTACTGATAAATACATTCGTCCCACTATAGTGTCAGAATACTTTTGAACGAATGCTAAATTCTGCATTTAGCATCTTAAACTCCATTGCTTTGACATCAAACTAAATAAAAATCATCTGAAATGTGACAAGACAATCAATGCACAAAACCTGCAGGAACGGGCAGCGCAAAAAAGGCACGTTACAAAATTTAGCCAAATTAAGATTACTTGAATTAAGAAACACAGACTTATTTCATGGGTAGATAGTTTTACTTGTTGGGTTGAATTTACACAAATAAGGAAAATGTCCTTAGTTTAAGTAACGTGTCTAGATATTGCCTTTTGCAGTACTTATGTGAGTTTGGAGTATGCATAGGCCAACCCTGTAAAATGTGGTAAAGTGGTATATTGAGTCAATTTGTAAGAAAGAATGAAAAGTCGCTGAATATGGCATCCGTCACTCCACTTGATATGATTGCTGTATACAGAAATGTGTCAGAGTGTAGGTCCACACAGCGTTTGCCCGTCTCAAGTATGCGACTCTTTAGCAGCTAAATGAGGCGCTCACTTCCCCATTCAGCCCTAAGTGTTCCCATGTGTGCTCCTATGCGGGCACAGACACTTTCTCCACAAATACCTGCGAGCAGCGAGGAGGTCGGATAAAGGTTACCCTGGATAAATATGAGGGAGGCAGGGAGACTACTCCTGCGGAATCATTGTGGAATATTTATAACGTTTGCAGAATCTGAAATGGGTTTTTGATATAGACGGAGGAGGAGGCGAATCTGAAATGAGTGACCCTGGCAGGTAGAGACAGGCAGTATGGTGCTATGTGCTGTTCATTACCATCATTATTTGTTGTCTGTTACTCTTGCTGGTATTTTTAGTTTCTTTTCAATAGTTGGTATCCCTTATATTATTGCAATATGATGATAGTTACTTACGTGCTTTATAGCCCATGATGTAAAATGTTTGTAGAAGGCAAAAGAAAGCTCATTGTGTTATATTAGAAGATGGGGGTGAGATTAAATAGTTATTAAAAAGTTTTTCTTCTTCCCACTCCTTTTTGGGCAAAAGTAAACCGTGCATATTACTTGCATGCTTTTTTCTGTTTTTCTTGTTTTTGTTGATACGATTGCATCAGTGTCAATATGGATGTTATTATGTTTCATTGTAAAAGAACGTAAAATGCTTCCTTGCCCAAAATGAATAAATAAATAAAATAAATAATAAATAAATATAGCGGTGAAAATGAAATGAGAGGTGAGGGAGCTATGGATTACAAAAATACTTTCAGATTTATTCACTGGCAAGTTAGAATTATCAGTTCATCTGGACGTACTTTTGCACTGAGAGTTGTTACTCAAACTGCCCTCGCACAGGATCCGCTGACCCTGCCTGACGAGTGCTGATGTCTCAGACCTTTTTTGAAGTCCGCCTGGCTCCCCCTGGGATACTGGCCGTGATGGATTATGTTCTAGATAATAAAAGTACTGATTAATTTGGAAATCGATAACAATTGCAGTATGTGTATTTTGGAGGATAATGAAGAATTTGAAACTTTGTAGTTTCTCTCCATGGAGATATTACCTGGAATGTCCTGCAGTATGGCATTACACTTATTTATCTCTGCAGAGACAGCAGTTGATGTTACAGGACCAAGATCTATGGAGAAGTGAGCACTCTCACAGTAAGAATGCAAGTTTATAGGTCAATAGAAACTTGCGTTATTGAGTAAATACAAGATCGATACGTTTAATGCCACATTGGAACTTTCCAGACAAAACGATAACATCTCAATGGAGACAAGCAGGTGGCAAACCCTCCACCAGAAAAGTTACACAGTGCACCTTTAAATTATTGTTATTTGATCTGGTAATGATCTGCATTTTCTTTAAGTTTCAGTATCCAGAATTTGCCATACATTGTTTTCACACTTCATACGGTAACTGTTACGGTTTTATTGTTATCTCAAAAGGCTCGAATGACTAAACCTACTGGAAAAACACAATTGCATAAAGTCCCACTATAATGGAGGGACTTCTCTGTGTGTGGCAGTGCATGTGAACTACCCTCTACCCTGTGTGATTCACTCTGGCGTTTCTGCTCCTGACAGTGGGTTCTGATCATTGAAGCTTCACAGACGAGGCCCGTAACCAAAACAGAGCAGAGAGCCACAAAACACACACAGATATACATCATGGAGAACCTGCGTCACGCCCACATCTCCAGACAGCTGACCATGTTCCACCACTGCTCACAGTCTCCCGACAGTTCATTCAGGAGTGGACTTATTGAAGGTAAATACTAACTTGACTGTGTCTGTGTAGTTTCATACCCATAGTCAATTTGGGAAGTAACTAAATACTGTACTGAGAATATGTGTTCTGAATACTTTTTTTGAGTAACTGTATCCATTACAGTTACCTTTCCTTTTTGTGGTGTTCAGAATTTTCAAATTGCACAGTGAAAAAGATAAAAATATAATATATAACGTAGTGCACGCAATGTTGTTCCTTCTGCAGTTAATGAGAGGAATTGCTTAACAAGCAGTGGAACAAACATGAAGTAGTTTTTAATACTATATTGCATTTTTGTTGCATTTTTACACTATCATTTAAAAGCAACTCAAACTAAATGTATGCTAATTATTCAGAATGCACTATGATTGGACCATGTATCAAAAGCATTACAAAATAAATGTTAAGGTATTCGGTATTCTGTAATTTTCTGTAATTCTGTAATTTTCAGAATATTCTTTCCATCATTGCCCATAGCTGCCAGTCTGTACCTGTGGCCCTGAAAAACACCATCATATTCAAACCTTGATGGAGTTCACCTACTGCTCTGTTTATGCCCTTTAGGTCAAGGTTTTACTCAACACTGAGTGACCGAGATTATCACAAAAATAAACTAAAAATAACAATAAAGGCATTTTGGGACAGAAATATAAATCTAAAAACAGGGCTGCTATTATGCAGACTGCAGATGTTTTTGCTCTGATTCTCATTCATGACGTTCCTAAACTCAACAACCCCGAGTGACACTGGCAGAGTGCTGTATACAGACTCCATCCAGAGACCTCGCCCTTCTGTGCAATCATCATAATGACAAACATATTCTCATGCACTTTCCCTTCATATTTTCCCCTCACTCCAAACAGGGACACTGCTCTGTGCCCCTGACAGTGACGCACAGAGAGGCTGGTTTTGGTCAGAATCAGACTCAGATGTGCAGATGTGGTAAACAACCTGCAGGAGCCAGCTGCTGCACTGGACTCTGATGAAACAACCAGCCAACTCCAAAGGAGAGTTCTGCGAAATGATTGCATGTAAGCACCTCATGCATTTACCAGTGGTCTACTGGTATGGGCATTTGCATCACCATTAAGTCCCAGTTATGAAACAAAGTCTCCTATTTATGTCTATGGCCATGTTCAATGTTGCATGGAGCCATTTTAGCTCCTGACAGCCTGGTCAGTGATCCGGAGTATGCCAAGCCCGCTGACCAGACACCCCTGTGACCGAGTGATGAGCCCTCATGCAAGACAGAAAGTTTTGGGTTTGATTTCTGCATGGAGTTGGCATGTTCTTCCTGTGTGGAGTTTGCATGGTCTCCCGGTGTCTGGGTGTCCTCCTGGCATTCTTATTTGCCCAATGAACCAAGGTAAAATGCACAATATGTAAAATCTTCCTGCTACTGTAGTCTAGACCAACAAGACCACGGAGATGGGTCCCCGGGCAGGGTGCTGATACACTGAAGGATGGACAAAGGGAGAGGGTGCATGCTAACCTTAACTCCTGAAGTCCCTTTGCTCCTTTTTCGAGCATTATGACCAATCGGCACAACAGCAATGCAAAAGCAAAGCTAGAACCGATTTTTGACAGCTGTTATTGACCTGTCAGCCAAACACAAGCAGTTTGTTTTTACAAAGTTCTCTGTGGGGGAAAAACCTTCTGAGCTGCGTAGGGTTGGTTGTTGTAGTACAACAAACTGGACACTAATTCAGCATAAGACGTGAGGGGGCAGGGCCTTTCAATACAACCATCACCACTGCAGCCCTGATCCAGTTTCTATTCAAAACACGACTTCATGATTTGGATCAATACATAAATACTAATACTCTTGTTTGACAGTTCAATGACATTTCCCTTCCAATGATTTTTTTTTGTTTTTTAATTACAATTCAAAAATGAACCCTTAAGAGAAAAGAGAATGAATAGTTTCTGCTTTTTGGGAGGGTCCTGCAAAAATCAACCACTCATTTTTCATAGCACAAATATACCAAAGAATTTTAAAAAAAATTTTCCATCACATTAAATTTCCGTATTCTACGCCGCACCCTTATTGGAGTCCTGTAGTCAGTGCATTTATTATCTTTGGTGTGATTAAGCGAAAAACCACCAGAAGAGAGCACACACTTCAGCCTTAATTACACTTTTAAAACAAGTCGTAATTTATAAGTTGAGCTAATTAAAAAATACTGCTGGTTTACTTTCCCATAAGTGACCTCAGTACTGTATTTAGAGCCAGAAGCAAGCGGCTGTGTTCTGCTTACAACAGTCCTGACGTTCTTTACTCTGAGTTTGTCTGAATATGGAAATAGACATCTCTGGCCCGAACAAGGCATTGAGCAACAGCAGTTATTATTAATATCTTTTTACATTGAAAGCAGTTGTGGCAGCAGCTGTGGCCAAACCACACGCTAGCTTGATTTAGTGCTGACGTATGAATGCTAATGCTATCAATCAAACAGAAAATCTGGTACGAAGAAAAAGTCAAAGAGTAGGTAGTGGCAAACTTAGCAAGCAGTAAATCACATTAAAGGGTTCATGTTATGCTATTTTCTGATCTGATCTGATAATGTTGCTTCCTCATCAAAAACATACCCGGAGTTGTGTTTTGCTTTATTCACACGTTAAACACACAAATACTGCATATTTAATAGAAATCGAGCCTTTTCTGTTTAGATACCGATTCCAACTCTAAAGCTTGAAGCATGTGCCAATAAAGAGACTGAAAAAAGCATTTATTTCATTTAAACTAAAATAAAATAAGATAAAACAAATGTGTTGATATTTATCTCTCAAGTAACCACAGTGCAGCTTTGTATAAATAAAAATTCAAACTCTGTCAAACTTTCTTGGCCCGTAAATGGCCTTATTACAGAAATTTCTTGGCCCAACCTTATTGACTGAACTGATATTTGGAAGCCGATTTTGATCCAGCAAAATTTTCAGTATTGGTGCTGACATCCAGTTCCAGTACTGTGCATCCCTATTAGATTAATGGTGTAATTTGGTAATACAGGAAGCGTTCCACTAGGTTTTAAACTCTCTACACTGTGATGACCCTACAATTCAACTGAACCACTTCATGACATCACAAGGTGCAGCAGAGCATTTTGAGCTTTGGTTAAGACAGACCAATAATAACGGATTACTCAAATGTGTGTAAATGAAACAAAACACAACTCCAGGTATGTTTTTGATGAAGTAACGTCATTCTAACATGGCCTAAATCTCACAAGTGTTCATTTTGCATGATACAAGTCTTTAATCTTACTCCTACAATCAAAGCTTCTGATCCACCACCAGAAATGTGAAAACTTTTTAAATATACATCACCATACAACACATAGCACTATTACTGAAACAATTACGTAATATACTTTTACCAGAATCTGTTAGTGACCCCACACCACCCTGACCCCTCCACCCTCTGACCTCTCACTGTAGGTCCACTGTCAGTCTGTGGGAAAGACAGTTCTTGGCAGACGTTTTGAGAAGAGTTTGTGTGATTTTGTTCAAAGTTGAAAGCAGATGAATGATGTTACTGTTCTGAGCCCAGAGGCAAGGCATTTCTTCAAATTAGCCTGAAGGATTTGCTAACTATGTACAATATTGTGTTGTCCAACTCTCGTCTTTGTATACTTTATCAAATGCCAAGTTTGTGTTTGTGTCCACTTAACAATTTACATCTACTGATTGTGAAACCGAACAATTGCATTGGCTTGGAGATGCAGAATTAGAAATATTTTGTTTGATTCGGACTCATTTTCTGTCAGTCCAGAAGTAGGGTTTTCCAGTGCTTCTTGAGTCTATGCCAGGTCCTGACAGATGCACTGATATCAGAGCTCTTCTAATATTGATGCAGTCTCTGAGCCAGCAGGCTTCAACTGGCTGTCCATCAGGGTAAACAGCTGCAGGCTGCTGTGGGCCGCAATGACCCCTGGGAAAACAAAAACATCAAGTCTACTATGTTTCTTCAAGTGATTGTATCGGTATAAAAATCCGACATTTGTTATTTCTAAAGCAGAAAATGATTTGCTTTATCTTGACTTTTTGCACTTTTTAATGAGTCTCAAAAGAAGAAATGGTAATACTCATTTGATGCAAGGTTCATAAACACTCATAATATCATTTTAACCATGACGGTCTTGAGGCCCAAGGATGGACTTGGCAATCACTCTAACATCACGTCAGCTACAGTCAAAATCTTGCATTTTCAAATGTGGGGATTAAGCCATCAGCCTCTGGTTTAGTACATAATAAATTGGTCTTAAAGCGCTTAAAGCACTTAAAGAACAATGTCAAATTGCATTAGTCATTCACTCCTTAGACTCTGTGGTGATAGGCTATTTTCTGACCACCACAGATGTCTCATACCAATATTTGAGCTTTGTGGGTAAAGTGTCTTGCTCATGGTAAAAACACACGTAGGAGCTCGAAGTAGAGCCGCTGGTCCACAAGAGAAAAAATATCATACTGTATTTTTCAGACACACACAGATACACACAATACACAGACTGAGTCTCACTCCAGGCTCCATTAAACTTGATCCTGATTGAAAACAGTTTGACACTGTATTGTATTTTTTACTCCGATTGTTTCCTTGGGTTTACTAGTTGCCCTCTGTGCTCATACACACTCATAGACTGGTCCGGTCTGACCCAGAAGAGTGGAGGAAATGAAATTAGCCTGTGTGAGTTGGCTTCTTGTGAGTGTAATCAGAGCATGCCCCTGAAGACTGGGCCATTGTGAGGCAGTGACCGCGGGGGAAGAGTCCTTATCACCAGATACGATTACACAGGGAATGTGCATGTCCGCGTGCATCAGCTGCTGGGAGGCACAGCTCCACCAGGAAACATGGCGTTAGAGTACACTGTGTATGTACTGATTATAGAAATGGAAGTTTTAGTAACTGTAAAAACCTTCACATTTTAGTTATTTATGTATTTATTTTGAGCAGAGTACTGAATACAAGAAGTGAGTATAGATGAGTCAACTACACTTAATGTACATTTCACATATTTTTTTTCTCTCATTTAAGCTTGAATAGAAGTGAGAAGAAAACTAAAAATGGAAATTCTATGGCCTATTAAGTGACTAAAGGCCACCACACACTACAGGATTTTTAAACAATAAACAATTTTAAAACATGCAACAAAAAGTGCACACCACAAACACAAGGAGAACCTTATGAGAAGACTGCAGCGGGATATAGCTGCGAAAAGCTGGGCATACACTGTGCAATAACTGGTCATGAGGTATTAGCTGGTTCTCATTACCCCATGTATATGTTTTAAAATCTTAATATTACTCCTCAATATCCCACCTCATATTCATCAGTAGGCAGATGGGGGCCCGCCAATGTGTGCCAGTAACCTCCTGTAATCACTCAGGCACAGACCACAATCACAAGACACGTGTCTTACCCTAGGATACCACAGTTAGAATTGAACCAACTAGTTAAAGTTGGCTATAAAACAATTACATACACATTTCTTTTGTTATTGCTGTTGAAAAAGACCATTCAAAGTCCATTCTACTTCACTGACAAAGGGCCCACATTACACCATATTCTGATTTATGTTATAATGTTGTTTCCGCATCAGAAATCTACTCTGCATATTTCTTTTCTCAAATGTCAAACCTGTTCCACCTTGTGATGTCATGTGGCAATACAGGAAGTGCTCCACTGTGTTCTCCATACACCTTCACTAAAACCATTTGGGAAATTTCTCTGGAATTGCCAATCTTGAATCAATGCCAATCATGGAGTGGAACAGAGCAGGGATGTAGTCAGACTAATAATAAAGGATTACTCAAACATGTGTGACTAAGTATGTTTTTGATGAGGTAACAACATTCTAGCATTGCTTAAAGTTCACAAAAATCCATTTGAAGTAACATAGGAATTTAACATTTTAACCACCAGCATATTTTATTTTGTCTACACATATTTCTATTCCAAGTTCTAAGTAAACATGTCAACAGTTTAATTTTTGCCTCTCAAACACAAACAAATCTCCATTTCATGTGGGCTGCAGATCTGTGCTTGCTGTATCCTGTCCTGCACTGGGGGAAAAAACAGTCTCCTATCATTGTTTAGCAGCGGCTGCAGGCTGCGCTTTCCACTCGCCACCGCATTGTTTTGCACTGTCTCTCCAATATTTCTGGGCTACTCCTGATATAGCATTTCCTCCTATTGTCTCTTTCCTACCACTGGGCTGGCTGCCTCTGGACCCCCGCCAGACTCCCCCCTCCTCCTCCCCATAACACATGTATACTTTTGGACGTCCCTCCTCTCCTCTCTTGAGCGAAAACACCAGGAGTCAGTGATACGCAGGGCCAGCTGTGCCTGAGTGGGTAAAGGGAGGGTAGATGTCCACTCGTATGGGGTTAATCTTTCCTCTTCTCCTTCTCTTCGCTCCCTCCCTCTACTGCCTTTTGTTGCGGGCCCCTGACTTTCGCAGCACTCACACAGGAGGAAGAGATACCGTGCGCGCTGGTTCTATGTTTTTCTGAGCCTGGTGGACATTGCGGATTGGAGCGTACAGAAGGAGTGACAGAACTGCCTGATACTGGATGTTAAGGCTACGAATTGGTGAGAGGATTTGGCGTGACTGGGTCTTGATAGAATATGTGTGAAATATAAGCAACAGTTGGTTACACTGACTGAGGTGTTCAGCTGCATGTGGTGAATGTTGGATGTGAGTTTTATGTATTGTTGACATTGTAACTGTTTTGGAATATATATATATTTTTTTCAAAGTTTTATTGTCTTTTCTAATGCAATCAAAATTCAGGAATTCTTTGGTGGTGTTTGTTTTAAATTCTGTGTTTTATGTTTTATGAATAGATTTAAGCTTAATACTGGTTTGTAGCATATTTGAATAATCACTAGATATTTGGCATGCACAGTTGATTTACCATTTGTCATCATTGTAATTACAAACTTATTCAAAATAACAATTTTTAAAAGCTTTTCTCTATTGGTATGAAGTGCAGTGTTGTCGTTTTGTCAGTGCTGGCTGGTGCAGCTCATGCTTTACACTGTATTGTATTATCAGCTATTGCCGCTATTGTAAACATGCATTGTCACTAATGATGGTTTGAATTATCTTGGATTTCCTGTAATGATAATATAGCAATTCACTGGAAACTTTCAGGAAGAACTTTATCATTTATGCCAGCTCATCTTACAGGTTCATGTATGATATTGTGCATATGTCAGAGAAGTTAGTTCATGGTGTATTCCCAATGGGCCATAGCAGACAGATCCTCCCTGATAATGCCCTGGGAAAAGCTCTCCCCACACAGTCAGTGCTGCGGTCAGTCTGGCCTGGCTTACGGTGCTCAGGTTACCGGCTTCCTCCTGTTGTTGTGATCCCCGTGGTCGGAGCATGGCGTTCCGAGGGCGCTCCCACGCTCTCACGACACAAGGAGAGGAAGGAAAAGTGTGATGTGAAGAAGAAGTGGCCTCTGCACATCTGTCCCTTTAACTCACACCGCACTGTGCATGTATAGATTGTGAAATAGTTTTGTAACGGCTCAGATTCTGAACATTTTTGTTGCCGTGTATTTTGCTGCTTACTTTTCTGCTCTTTCAGTAGTCTAGTATATAATGCAACTCCTGCAACCCCCAACTGCACGTTTGCTGTGGAACCAGCTGCCATTAGCGATAAGACAGACTGCCTGTTTTTGAATCACTGCTCAAAACACATCTTTTTCACTGTCTTTTTTTTTCATATAAAGATAATACAAACAGAAAAAGACATTAGACTTTCTGAGTTGACGGGGTAGGGAATGTCTTAACAAATTAGTTGTAGACTTCTTAATTGCCTTGAGCATCTTGTTTCTTCTCGTTTTCTATGTTCTTAATAGCTGCATTGTGACCTTGGCTGTGATTGTGTTTGTTGAGCAGCATGTTGGCTGTAAAGTGCTTTATAAATACAGTTGGTATCATAAGGTATCACCCCAGATGCTCTTCTTGTCGCATCTATCCTTTGAGCGAAGTATGCCAACGATGGAAGTGTCTTGCTCTATGACGCAACACCAGGATGACCACAAGTGAAATTAGAATGCTTCTCTTGCAAATTCCAAAGAAGGATTCAAGTTTTGCTGCTGCAACATTTACACTTCTCAGTTGCCTTTGTGTCTCAGTCAAAGGTCTCAGTACAGTTGTTGCCGTTTCCTATAGTACTTGATCTATTTTGTACATCGCTCACAATCCAGTGTGTATGGGCCCGGTCCTCTGAATTTGCATTTCTGCTCATGAGAGGGAAGTTCGCTTGATGATGTTTACGTTGCTCTTTTGTCCTTAATGCATTGTTGTGAGCATGTTTTTGTCAGATTGTGTACATGTTTATTCAGTTCTGGTCTGCGCGGTGAGAAAATTGGAAGCAGAGCCACCCACCATGGAAATGAGTCAGCCTGGTATTCCTAGCGTGTTGACTTTGGGAATGGCTGGGATTTGGGAGGTGTTGGCAGTGACAGAGAAAAGAGGAAACTGCACACGGCGTCAGTGCGTTCAGATTTGCAGCCTGTAAAGTCAGTTTTTCTCCCCCCATAACAGAGCAGAGGAGGGAAAGGAGGGCTGGGGCTATGGGCCGGGGGCTGTTTATAAAGGGAGGGCGCGTCTTGTGTCCATCTGGGACCGTCCCAAGTGCTGAAAACCTCCCCACCCTCATCCTAAACAACTCTTTTCTCCACAATCTTTTCTCTCAGAATTCCAAAATACATTCCCAACTTTGAAGCTTTAATCCTTATTGTTTTCTGAGCTATTTCTCACTCCAAATTCCACTTCCCTACCTTTCCCCTTGACAATAGCTAGTTAGTTACACAAGGGTTTGTTTTGCAGCCTAAAAGTGGATATAAATGCTCACAATGCAAACTGAGAAATATTGTTTCCTCTTTTTGAAGACCCAAGAGCATTTTAAGGAAGGAACAAAAATAGATGTGCAAAATCAAGCAAAGTGTTCTTGGAATTGCAGCAATGTAGATTTATGATTATTAAGAACTCGAACAAATTATAGTGTGCTCAAAGAAGATAACCACACTCGATAATCAAGGCAGCGGGACATATGGAAATATTTGAACTATTTTGGGATGTATTTGACAGCTTAACAGCGCCATGTGTCATTATGACAGCACAGCAATGGTATTCAAACTTTAACACGGGTCTAAAAAGGACTAGACCACAACACTGCATATAAACCAGGTCTCACCCAGGACAACCTCCATCTATGCAGGACTAAACAGCACATTATTTTAGAGGTCCTACATTATGCTAAATTAATTCTTGTAAGCTATATGTTCCACCTTGTGATGTGATCATGCAATGGTAGTTTTCAAGTGAACAGCTACCTTTTTCTTAATTTAAAAGAGATTGGCAGTTCCAGGTCTGAAATAATCCAAATGTTTCTTGTGAAGGTGTATAGATAGAGTGGGAACAGCGTTTTCTGTCAGAGCGTAGATGACAGAAATGTTTGGGAAAAAAAATTGAACGTTTCTTTAGACATCTGGTTATGTACAGGCAATAAAGGAACCACTTGTATATGGCTCACTTTCACAATCTGAAACAAACCTCAACTTCCCAGTTCATGTTAACCACCTCTTTTGGCGAGCTGCCTTGATTAATGATGCATTCATAGATAAAGATATAATAAATGTACCAGCAGCTAAGTTAGAGAGGAGGTACTTGCAGGTTGGTGGTTTGATTCTTGCAACTGAAAATGCATATATAGTATTGTTGTGTCCTTGAGCAAGATGGCATACATATTAAAGGTCCATCCATCCATTTTCTCCCGCTTAATCCGGCTGGGTCGCATTACTCTGTGCACCAGACTCAGACCCTATGAACCCCTCTGCAGGTGGTGAACCACAGGAGGACATATTAAAGGTGTGTTGTGTGATGCTTTGTTTTAATATTGTCCACAGCGAGATATTAAAATGATCTGTCTTGCATTTATTCAACTACAGGCGTTATTTGTTACTCAAAACATTCATTTTAACCTCGAGTGGGGTCGCTGCTCCACAAATCTAACCTGTAATTTGTCTCTGTGGAGGTTCTTAAGTTCATGGCTATACTGTTGAACATTCTAGTAACATCAACATGGAGACAAGTAGGTCCACCCATAAAGCTGCGCAATGCACCTTTAAAAACGCCAATCAAGAGCTTATGAATTACATACTGTTTCTTTGAATTCACTTCCTTGCGCTCGCTGTAAATTCATTAACACAATACCCATTTTACTTTCTAACCACTTTGTACCTATGTTAAACCACAAATCAAAACCTGCTTTCATATCTGTGTGTCCCTTCCATGTCTCCCTGTCTTCCTCTCTCCATGGAGCCTGTGTATCCCGCGATAAGGGACAGAGACAGTAGCACTTCCTCCAAATACAGGAAGTAGGAAAAACTATAGAGGCCCTGGTCTATGGTCACACACATACACAGGGCTGAGCGGTGGATCCAGAGGTTTGGGGAGATGGAGGCTTGTTTTAAATTGTTGAATGGTTTAGTTGTCTTATTAGTCAGTTTTATGTTTTAAATCTGAAAAAATAAGGCAAAAGATGATGGAGCTCACCTGTTATTGGCTACTTCAATGTTAGGTAAAATTTCCATTCATTTTTCACACAAAAAATTTCCAACATAAATATCAGTGTAATTTAATATTTGCTCCCTCTCTTCCATCTCATGACTCTGTAACTTAACAACAACAATTTTATTTTAAAGCTTTAGAAACGGCTATATTGTAATAGTAATTTCACTGGATTTTAAGTTTTAAATATGCTATTCGGACAGGAAACAACTGCATTAAGGACATTAGTGACTGACCATATAGCTGGTTAGTCTCCAACATGGCTTTGAATTCCTAATACTTTTATTTTTTCAAAAGTCAGTGTGAAAAATGAATGGGACATTTATTTCCAACACCTTAGCAGGCTTTGACTTATTTATAGAGCGTTTTTTCTATAAAAATGTAACATAAAGTGCTTAATATAGATCTGCTCTGTATTAATAATTGTGAAGGGCACAACAAAACATAGGGCATCAGGGTTGTCCGTTCACAAATGAGTTACATTAGGATCAGAGCATCTTCTAAACCCCACTTTCATTCAGAAGACTAGCTTCTGTATCCCAGATGAATGAGCTTGTGCTTGTTTTGTTGAAATGATCAATTATCCGATGGCATTAGCTTCATAATGCATTCCTATAGGAATCCATTATGACGGACTGGTTGCCGTGGGAAACCACCTGGGAAGTCATGCCCTCTGTCACTTTAACCTCCTGACCTCAGGGTTGGCTGTGAGGGCAGTGTATGATTGGCTAATTATTCCTCTAATCACGGCCAATGTTGTGTTAGCCTCACCTCTGGCCACACAGGCTGAGGTGGCGCTGTGGAGCTTATCAAAACACAAATAAGCAGTCATCAGCTAATGGCTTCCAGCGCAGGAGGAGCGAAGGGTCACTGAGAGGAGGTTTCTCTTAGTGTAGCCATGCCAATGCTGTTAACCTTCACAAATCACATACAGATTAGCAATAAAATAACAGGCTGGTGATAAGATTCAAATTCCAGATCTTTTATTTAGCCAAATTCTTCACCCAAATGGAATTCAGAGACAAAGAGTTCCACATAAATGTACATGATTATAGATCCTGAAATGAAAACCCATGAAGTGTCAATCAGGCTAAAATATTCTGCCCACATTTTTATGTTTTTTTTTTAATGTGTTTGCCAAGTATTACCTAAATAACTGATGCCTTTGTAATTTGATAATTACACCTTCTCAAATTATGAATTTGGTTTGATTGCAATAAATTGTACAGCACTCATCTTATATTGATGTTTCCAAAATATTAAAATGCAGTTTGTAGCTTTAGACGTACCGTTCTACATCCAGTTCCAAAGTCCATCCATCTTGTTGTCAGGATCTCAAGAGCTTCTAGTGGCCAAGCATAGCTGAAGTAACACCTGTGAGTGCACCACAGACATGGGAGAGAGCTTGGGTGAAAAGTGGGCGACTTTGAGTGCGATTAGACTATGTGATCTCAAAGTATGATCGGTTCAGAGGTCAAGAGGGGTCGGGGGTCGCGGTGGGCCCAGCTTAGAACAGGATATCCTGCCAGCAAAACCCATCTGTCTCTCTCTTTCTGCAAAATTCCCACAAGTCTGAAGTGTGTAAGCTTTCAGTGAAAACAGGAGAGAAAACAGTGGTTGCTCATCCAAAACTATGCTCCATCCATCACTTTGACAAGGACTAATGGTAGATGAGAACACCTGAAGGGCTGCTATCTCCACTATATGAAGTGTCAATCAGGCTGGAATATGCAACTGGCAACTGCAGCGATTGGACAAGAGATCTAACACTGATGTGTGGAGAAATGCTCTTATTTAATGGATTAATGATGCAAAAATAAACAATCAAATTTAGCATGACAAATGTCCAATTAGAAGAGATATTGAATATCTTCAATATTTTAGAAGATGTAAATCTGGTCTGGTCCTTGAATCTTCCCATTTTCAAATGGGTGTGATTAACAGGTGGAATAGCCAATCACAAATGATCTGATTATGAGGATAATATCACAGGAAACTAGAAAACATCTCATGTTTTTGCAGAACCAACGAGCCAACCAGTAAACTCTGTTAATCAGATGTGGGGGAAATGTCATTTGTTTATAAATGATTGGTGACCATTGAGCTTCTTTGTTTCACATAAAATCTGATTACACAATTACGTTTGGTTTGGTTTGAGGTGCGATGGAGAGCATGTAAAAAAGGCAGGGTTGTGTTTACTTCAATGAACTGATAGTAAATGTATCTTTTTGGTGATATTGTGGTCGCTCTATTTTATTTACTGATTCCAAACTTAAACTTCCAAACCCAACAACTGAGGTAGTTATTTGTCTTGGTTTTCTGGTGCAGAAACAGTGTCTGAACCTGGACAGTGAGATCCCAATGTTCAACTGGAGCTTAAATTTAGACTGGGTTTACAGGAAAGAGTAAACTGTCCCACGCTATGCTTACTTTACACAGACTGCAATTACTCCTGTGTAACCTTTAAAACGACAGCTTTCTAAAAGTGTGCTCCGCTCAGGTGACTTCTGTTTACCAGGCCGGTCCGGTCTAAAACCTGCAGACTCTGTACTAGTTTTGTGCTTTTAATGTTATTTTTGGAGTTTAAAATCTGTTTTGAGAGGTGGAACAAAAACAATAAGCATTTTTGGTTCAGGTTTATTCCAGTGAAAATTGTGTGCAGCTATTCATGTAAAAACATTTATGAACTCATCCATTCATCAGTCTTAAAGCTCCTCTATCATGCTAATTGGACTCATGTGAACTTTAAGTCATGTTAGAATGTTCTTACTTTATCAAAAACATACCTAGAGTTGTGTTTTGTTTCATTCCGATATGTTTGAGTAATCCTCGTTTATTAGTCTGTCTACAGCTCCCAAGATCAAAATGCTCTGTCCCACTTTGTGATCATTTTTAGTTAACAATTCCATTTTGCCTTTAGTTCAGTAGAGACTTAAGACAAATTATTAATTATCCAAATTATTCTAGTGAAAGTTTATAGAGTTAAAAACCTGATATACGACATGTCTTCACAAATTGGAACAGAATGTTTTCTTTTTGAGAGAGGAACTTGACCTATATGCAAAATTTGTGAGTTAAAACACAGCTCCAGGTATGTTTGTGATGAACATTATAACATAGATCAGAAAACACCGTATTATGGGCCATTTAAAGCAGCTAAATGAATGTTTCTGTTACACAAAAAAAGTAGAAGAAGAAGGAAAAAAAAGCAGAAAATTTGCGACATCAAGAGAAATTTTGTACCCTCATAAGCAACCTATTTCTAGATAAGAGAAACAATAGATAATGAAAATAAATAATGCTAAAAATGGCTGACCCTAAACTAGAATAAATTGTGTTAAAAGTGCACTTTAATGTAACTTCTGGTTGGGTTACCTGCTCGTTTCCTTTGAGATGTAACTGTTTTGCCTGGTATAGCTTCAAACATGCAGTTTTTGCATTTATTTAATTTAATTCCAAGTGTTTTTACTACTTAAAAATACCTAAAAAACTGGGTCGCCTCCATACAGGACTCTTCTGTAACTTGAGAGTGACATGACATTTTCTGCGTGTCTCTATGGAGATACAGTTAATGCTTTATTGTGAAACATCCAAGGAAAAGCCATGACATCTCCAGGGACTTAGAAAAACTTTATTGATTCACAAGGGAAATTATTTGAACAGAGTAGCTCACACATCACAATATATAAAATATTATATAAAATATGGTTGGTAATACAAGCAAGCAAACAAGTGGAGGTGCCTCTACCTGAAAAAATGGCATATTACCATATTTAAATTATGTTTTCTCAAATTCATCAACCCTTCAAACATTTAACCTATTTATAGATTAGTGAGATTTTTCTTCTATCCTTCTCAACTCTTTCCATTTTGGTTCCATGTTTGTTTCCAGCCGGTGACCTACACTTCTAACGCAGAGTGTTGCGCTTTTGAGAGTAGAAAGGTTGAAACCGAGACAAACTCTGCTTCATATGAACCTATTTTTGTCTGTGTGCTGGTGTTTCCGACGCTCACGCAGCTCCCCGTGTTGTTGTACAGAATGGTGGGCGTCTTTCGGTGCGTTTTGATTTGATTAGTGACTGCATATATATAAGTGCATAAGTGTGTACATGTGTGCTTGAAATGAAGAGGGGGTTTCCTGTGGTTTCTAAGGGCTGTGTTTGGGTTCAAAACAGCTCAGCCTTGCTCCAAATATCCTGCAGGTCTGAGGGATACTCCTTTTCAGATGTTCACTGGTTTTGCAATATTAAACTTTTCTAAACTCATTTCAGATAAGAGGAGTGGCAAGGAAATTTGACCTATTCTAACCTATTTCTTTCCTTTGACACTTGAATAGCCCATATTAACGCTCACATTAAAGAAAGAAATATTGCATCGCTTTAAAATATGTGATATTAGTGCATAAGCATTAATAAGCATTTGTATTGCATTTGTTAATGCAGATCTATTACACCAAATTGACCTTTAAGAACTTTTAACCATGTTGTAGTTGTTTTTGTTCACCATTACTGAGTCAAAGTTGTATTTGGAGTGATTAATGCGTGTTTGCATTTTTAATTATTTATTTTGGATCTGGGTAAATCTGATACAAAATAATAAATAATAAATCCACTGCTCATTTATATGTTGCCCAGTGATGATATTTATCAGCTCCCACTGGGTACCCCATTTTTCTAATGTAGAAGTTGACTTGTTTCTTTTTTGTAAGTAATTTTAGATCAATATTGGGATTTAAAATGTGCAAAATAGCCATCCATGGGTGATTATAACTATATAACATACTGGTCCTTAATAGGTCTCCTTACTTTTTTATTTTTCGATTGTGAGGAAGTACAGAGCTAGCATGCAAGTTGTATTGTAACGGCAAAACTGTGTTCTGGTCTCTGAAATTGTGAAAAGCACTTATAAAGTCATTGTGATGAATAATTAGAAAAGTGAGGAAAAACTTTGGATTGCTGGAAGTGTTTAAAATGAACTAGTTCTTTCAGGCTTTAAATCCGTTAAAAATCAGTTAAGCGTCTTCCACAGTTTTAAGGGCTTTACAACCTGCGAGCAACAAAAGTTAATGGTTTTTAAATCCACATAACTAGTTTACTTATGTCTCATAAATGTTGCTTTTCATCTCTGTGTAAATCTCTCCATCAGACCTCCTCAAATAAAAGGCATGTGGGGATTTCATGCAGAAGCCTTTTTTTTCCATTCATTGATTCAGTGCAGATTCAATGAGCGTTGTGCTACTAATATGAATGGAGCGGAAAAACAGGGGCCTGTGTATAATTCAGTTTATCAGATAAGGCAGATTTAAGTTAACAATATTATTAGTATTCTTTTTATTTGGTTTTAAGATTGATATTTAGTAAAGGAAAACCAATTTACACGCAGTCAAGAAATATCTATTGAAAAAGTACAAAATAAATAAAATGAATCAAATAATCATTTTTAATAATCAGTTTTCAGGGTTGCAAATATCATAAGAGAAATGTTTTTACTTCAGCTTGATATTTTTACACTATTTAGTATATAATGAAGTATATAGAGTTAAACTGTATACTGTTTGTTTAACTGAAGTAAAAGTTTGAAATGAAGTATTGTTTTTATTGACTACTATTACCTGAAAATACTTGCTTTTATAAATACTCCATGTTCCAAAACACAGAACCCTCTCATATTCTTTTAAATATTTGTTTTTCTCCTGATGATCTTGTGTTCGGTGTCTGGTCCGGCTCACATTTCTCTGCTCTGTTCCCAGCCCCGGCCCTCCTCTCCTCTCTCCTCTGTTACCTCCTCCCTCCTTCCTTTTCATCTCCTCTCTGCATTCCACACATTCCCCAGTGCTTCTTAAAGGGAAGGACCCCGCTGGCGGACCGCAGCCAAACATTATTACAGTGCACTCAGTATTTCTCCTCACCTCTCTGCCCTCTCCTTTATGTTCAGCCTGGTCATTTTGATGCAAAGAGCTCTTCAGTTCCTCTTTAGTGACTGCTATACCCCAGCTCCATTGTTTACTGTCAGGTAGATACAAGAAAAGTGCGTTTTTGAGTGGGATTTATACTTTAATTTAGTATTGAGTATTGATACTTTGCAGCTGATGTCATGGGGCGTGATCCCATCTGAGTATAAAGAAATAACTTACAGCAGGTGATCATTATCAAACACTTTTTCAGTTAGTCACTCTCACCTTTTTGTTGAAAACTCTTAAACATGACCCTAAACGTTTAAATTGATCACAGGCTCCTGAAAATGTGCTGTTCTATTCTATCTAGTTTGTCTTGTTTCTTGAATTTTCAGGCCATCTTAAAACTTTTTTTTTGTCGTGTTTGCTGATATTTGCATTGCGTCACCATGGTAACTGCTGAACATTCTGCCATAGACATGCAGAACACCCCCAGCGTGAGATCGCTGCAAAGTATCGTACTGCAACGTTCATATACTCTTTATCCAGAAGTATTTTTCTCACCACCAAACTAGACGACACCGCGGTGATCTGAAGATATGAAAATGTTTAATCACACAGAGCAAAAGATCAACTTTGTTTTGACTAAAATAATGTTGCACTATGTACTTTTCTGAAATTCTGAGATGTTATTGCTTTATTTTCCACAGTATGGAATTAAATGTGCCAGTACAAAACAATAAACACCACTACAATACAATTAAATACAGTATTGCTCTTGGAGTAGTTTTACACATCTCCACAGATCTGCCCTATAAATTGCACAGGTGGCATCTACTTACTTGTCTCCATGGAGATAGAGATGTTTAAAGTCAGACTGTGAAACTTTTCCACATAGACAAACATGAACGGGACCCTCCACTAAAAAAGTTAGGTAGGAATTTTCACAGCAGTATTGCAAGAGAACGTTCAGTCATATTTTAACTTTATGTGCATATTTCCTCAAAATTTCCCAAGCTAATATCTTTAAATTACTGTTATTATCCGTTTGCAACTCTATTCTTTGTACAAATCCTTTTAAAATAATGTATGATTCAATTAACGCAATAATAATAATAGTAGTAGCAGCCTAATATTAATCTGTTGTTCAAAGCACATTGGGTGTAGCCTGTCTGCGCACTCCCTTTTACTGTCAGTGACGTCATGAGCACCGTTACTCATTACAACGTCCCTTAATTTGTCTGGGATAGTCCGTGATTCATGTGCGTGTGAATGGGTTGCAAATCAAATAAAAGAAACGAATGTTATTGCAATAAGCGATTTTCGATTTTTGAGATTTGTGTGTGCAGCTCAGATCCTATAGCGCACATATTGACCACATCCTGCCCTGTATATAGTACTGAGAACACACCACACGTCACACTGCTATTTTAACCAGACACTTCTGCAGAATTTATCATTGCCAACAATTACAGTCACTGATCTGTTTTAGTTACTGTTTCAGTTAAATGCAAATGCCTATTTATGTGGCAGCGACTTGGTGAACCATTATTAAGCATAAATACTGCAGGTGGTTTGTGCTGTTCTTTTGGGATTTTTTTTTGATCTATGTTGTTTCCTCATCATTTTAAACACCTTCAGTAATCATTTGGATGATTTTGAAGGTAATTGTGGCCTTGAAAACTACCGCCTCCTGACATCACAAAGTGGAACAGAGCATTTTGAGAAGTAGACTAATAATAAAAGCTTACTCAAATGTGTATGAATAAAAAAAGACAACCACGGATATGTTTTTGGTGAGGTAACGATATTATAAAATGGCTTAAAGTTCACAACAGTCAATTTGATTTCAGGTGTATATGACTGGGTTTCAGAAGTCATCACAAAATTCTATATAAGGCAAAAATATTTCATACAGACTGACTAAACATTGCAAGTTTAGTCAGTAGAAATGATCACTTCCAACATTTGTGAATTTACCTTTTATTTCACGACTGAGCGCAATGTACACAATAGGAAAATCTGTCTCTTGCCCCCCCCTCCACTCTGGGACCATGACATCATCACATTCTTGAATCTGAAAACCCACCAATAACGCCAAAATCAATTCTGTGGTTTTGTTCATTCAGTGCGTGACGGCAGTAAAAATAATCATCCAGAAACTTGCAAATGTTTTCTATACCCACTCACTCACAGGGGCACATGTGGCCAATTTTGCTTTGAATTTTCCATAAAACAGACACAGGTGGAGCTAAAGTTTATTTTGAGTTGCGAGGACATAACCTTAGCTGTGTAAAATGGCTTGAAAATGAATGCATGATGAGAGTTACACGATAGAAGTTTAAAATACTCACTCGAGAGCCTCAAAGATCACAGTGTTTACATGTCATGAGAAGTGAGATGATCAGATGTAACAATTCACGGTGGGTTTGAAAATCAGATATGGATAACATGTGGCCACAGAAGGGCTCGACCATGATTTATGGATTACACGACCAGGAATTCACATGAAAAAATTATATTATTGCACTATTTCTGCGTGATAAATAGAATCAAAATAGCAATTCAAATCATTAGCAATTAGCAAACCACAAGTGCAATCATTTCCTCCATAAACAACAAAATCTCCCGTCTTATTTATGCATAAAAATTGCTAACCCAGTCCATCAAAAACCTCTCTCCATGGAGATGTTATTGCTTTATCTGAAATGTTTCACACTATGGCATTGCCTTTCAATCTTCATGGAAACGAAACCAGATTACAGGTCAGGTACAGGTGTTTTTCGAGGTATTTTTGAGCCATAAAACCACCTGTAATGTAATAAATGTCAGGTAGGGCTCTTTAATGTCATATGGTGGAATCCACAGAAACTAGCAGTTGATGGACCCTCAGCCAAAAGGTTACATAATGCACGTCTAAATCTGATTCTTGTGTTTGCAAATGCAATTGTAATCGCACAACCTTATACTGCACTAGTTAATACCCTTTATGCATTTGCAGTTTTATACCATAACGATTGCGTGCTCATAATTTCTGTATGTTTTCAGTTCTGTAAAATAAATTGGACGCTGCATCTTCAAAATATACATGACACCCACACAATTAAAACCTACTAAAAGTGCAATACTAAAAAAGCAAATGACCACATGGTTCTGCATAGTTGTCTTTGACTTTTCACCGCAGAATCAGCCAGTGGACCTTGCATAATGTAGAACTTTGTTTATGCTACGATATTTCTTGAACTTTGGCCTGTTGATGAAAATAAAACAAGTGCTATTTCAAAGAAGTCCTCGAAAGGCCATAGATGTGGGTCAGTGTTGTTTAGGGACTCTTAAGTGACCAGCGCGTTCTTTCTCGGAGCGTCCCTGTGGGCGTTTGCTGCTCGATGCTTTTCTGTCACCCTGTGGTTTGGTTATTTTCAGCGCGAAACCGGATGTGATTCAGACGATGCGCTCGGTTGTGTAATTGAATGGACTAACCACATACACAACACACAGTTCTCCAGTTCACATACATAGCCTACATCCCTGTGTCGATGTGAACACCCACGCACCTGCAAAGACTTCTGGGAAATGTGACGGGTTCCCCCTGTTGATTGAGGCCCCAGAGGGTGATAGGAGGATCACCAGCAGCAGTTGAAACACATAAAGGCACACGTCTAGGTTTCGGTATTGCTATCAAACGGCTCTCACTGACCTGACTGTGAGATCGGAAAAGAGCACAAAACATATTTGTGAGTTAAAAACGGCCGTATATGTGGCGGAAAAACACGTATCTGTTATGCACTTGTCAACTGAAGCTGAAATTTAGTTCATTTTCTTCCAGTGATTTCCGTGAGAAATTTTATAAAGCGACCTACGATTTTCACTGATATTAACAAAGAAACTTAAAAAGAAACTTAGAAATTAATCACTTTATCTGTTCCTCCTTGTGATTCTAAGTTAGTTTTCGGTTTTTGACTATTATACATTGCATTAATTCACCTTATTTTTATTTTAAGTTTGAATTTAGATCAAACTGAACCATCTATTAGTGTAAAAACGATGCTAAAGATGCAAAAAGATGCTATTAAAACTTGAAATCAAGCTCTGCAGAGGTATTTAGTTATATTTACAATTATAAAACATATTTTTTAAAAGTGCATGTTTTGTTGTTGTTTTTTATTATCATATTTATTGCTTTAATATAGTTCTGTTGTTTGCTTCAGATTCAGACTTTATTAATCCCACCAGAGGTAATTAGTTTGAGCACTAAAAAAACGACATAGTGACAAAAAACAAAAAAAACTCTCAACGCCAAACACGCTGCAAATGATTGAAGTTCTCTATTTTTTATTTTAAACATAAGCAACATTGACTTTGTCTTTCGACAGCTTGTAATGTTGGTATGCAGTGTTAGTGACGCTGGCTGTCATGTGCACCTGAAGAATGTCCCTGGATCTGTGTATTTGAGCTCATAAACAGCCTGTAGCTCTAAAGAAAATATGTGGATCACCAGAAAAACACAGTGAGAACCGTGTCACCGGGCGTCACTCTACTATCTGCTGTGCAATTGAGCGTGATTTACACACACAGGATGCCCAACTTCCTCCTGTGGGGCTGGAATGGCCTGTGGCCCGTTTTATCGGCAGAGAATGTGAAACTCTTCTAATTCATCACATGCGGGAAAAAGAATAAAGATAAGGAAGTGTTTTACCTGTAAAATACACGGAAGCATGTGATTTTGGAATTTCCTCAAATTTAAAGGTGCACTGGGTAACTTTTCTGGTGATGGCTTAGAATATTTCACACTGAAGAAAGCTAATTGAGAAAATGGCACAATCGGGCCAAGTTACAAGTCAGATCTATAAAAAGGCAAACCCAGGCACAGTAAGAATGCATCGTTTTCAAGGTATTTTTGAGCAATATAAACCCTATGAAATGAAATCAATGCAAAAGCATTGCATTGGCACTTTTGATGTTGTACCATGGAACATTCCAGGCAGATCAATACAATCTGCAGACCCTCCAGAAACGTTACACAGTGATGTCTAATAAAACAGACAAGTTGGACATTTCTGGAGGAACCTCTATTTTGTCCTTTTATGTGCAAGTTGTTGTAGCCCACACAAGCCTGAGAATCTCAGGTATGTTCTGTTTGTTTGACTTTGATTGGTTCTGATGTAAGGCCTGGTAATACATGAAGATTTTGTACTTCGACCAAAAGTCTTTTTACAGGTCACAAATTTAAACATCAAGTAGATAACTGCTGTGACAGACGAGCTTAAAGGTCCGTTATTATGCACCAATGACTCTTCTGAGCTTTAAGCTGTGTTATAATGTTGTATTTAATGTGAATGTGTTTTGTTTCAATCTTTCATTTTTAATTCTGGACTTTTTCTGGACTGAAGAGTCTGTAATAAAAGTTTGATGATGATGATGATTCACACATGCCTTTATTATTAGTCTATTGTCCATACATCTCCATAACACAAAATGCTCTGTTTCACCTTATGATGTCATGTAGTGGCAGTTTCCTCTCATCTTTAGTTCAATCGGCTTCCAGGGCTGTATAGAAGGTGTATGGAGTTTAAAACACAGTAGAGCACTTCCTGTATTACCACATGACATCACAAGCTGGAACAAAGTGTTTTCCATTTGAGAGATGAACTCCACCTAAATATGCGGGGTTTGTGCATTAAACAATGTGTGAAAGAAATACAACTATGTTTTGTTGAGGAAACAAAATTATAACAGAGCAGAAAATAGCCTAATATGGGCTCTTAAAATATATCTAGATAAACTGCTCCACCATTAATGTTGGTGGGATGATGGGTCAAATGCATTTCACTTACAAAGTTGATATTATTCCTTAAATGTATTGATTAATCAGAAAGGACTTTAGACCTGTTGAATAAAAGTCAATAATTGTGATTTGCAAACTATGCTATGGTATATATATATATAGAGAGAGAGAGATTTGTTTCTACTTTAAACAGACTGCTATTGAGCACCTCACAGCACTTTAACTGTAATGTTTGGAAAATGGTGCTCAAATAAATAAAGTACTATGCCTACCATTAAATTCAAGGCACAGCTATGCACAACAATACACACATAGGCTGTGGATGCCAGGTATGTGGGGCAAAACATGGTCATAGCTATAATGACTATAATGGTGCCTAAAAAGAGCATGAAATCATTGTGTTTTTTTTACAAGTCTTTTGATAGAGCAGCATTCCTTGAGCGCGCAGACTGTAGGCTTATATAGACTCATTTCTCTGCCTCTTCCTGCCGGTGCCCGGGTTACAACAGCAGATGGAGCCACCGCAAACTGCCCCATTCTTTGATGCGAGTCGAGTCTAGATAGTGGCACAAGTTTAGATCGCGCAGCCAGTCACCTCCTGATTGGCTGCGACGCGCGCCCAATAAGCGTCTGTCAGCGCGGCCAAACAATAGTCGCGAAGGTCTGCGTGAAGTCAAAGCTATTTTTGGTGGGGCCCGCCTCGCTTGCTATTTCTGTCAGCGGGAGGTTGAAGAGAGCAGGGGCAGGACTCGGAGGGGACGGACTTCTCTTTTCTCGCTGTGGAACTTGACTGAGCTCAGCCCTTTTTCTTTTCCTCCTCCTTTTGTGGGCTCCAGTCTTCTTGTGAGTGGCAAACGCACGTACGGACGCTCTTACGTGCCCTCTCCTCCGCCCGTGCGTCTCGGGGGCTTCGCTCGTGGATGCTCCGGGGTCTTCTAACCGTATTAACCGGATTATGCAAACTATTCTGCGGAGTTGAAGTGTTGTAGGAGCTTAAAAGTTTTCCGGAGGTTGCTATCTTTTCAAGGTAGGGTAACGCAGTGGTGACAGGCTGCAGCTGGGGGTTACTGAGAGCATTTTAACTCTGGGAATGTGACATTTCGCTTTGGCGGGCTCCGACTTCCTGCACAGGTGTTCGTGTTGTTTTATCTGCGGAGTTGATTGCATCGTGCGCTCGTGAGGCAACTGACCAATAACAGCGAGCGCGCGGTGCCGCGTACGTCTTTGTAGCAGCTTTGATGTGCTGCACCGTACGCCGTAATAACAACTTTTATTTATTTCTTTTACTTGCTGAAATTAAAAGTGAAATGAAGTAGTTTTTAGTCAATTTGGTTAAGTTTGTATTATAAGGAAGAAAACAAACATACACAACAAATACACGCAAAACATATCTTGCAGCTTCAGGTTCTTTTTAAAAATATATTTACCTGTTAATAATTTGTAACCTCGTTTGCATTTAACTTTTGTAATAAAAAAAATATATATATCCTGACATAAGCCAATAGCCACAAATAACTAACCAATAATAAGTCCTTTAAAACTTGACGTTCTCTCATTTCTTATTGCCCATAAACGCACCATTATAGTTGTGTCCTTTCTGTCTTATTCATATTTGTTTATTATTTTTATTTTAAAGTCCTAACCCAATTCCAATACACAATATTGTCTGTCAGTCACCGGCCACGATCTCAGTGGTGCATTAAAAATAATTCCCCACAAGAGATAAACATCTTTTTTGACTGTGACATGTTTGCTTTAATACTATAAGTGATACGACTGTGGTTATGGTTCATGCCAGTCCAAAGGAAACTATCATAAGCCAGTGCAATGTAAACATGGGGTGGGGTGTACAACAGCAGGCTTAAGCTAGTCCACAAATGTTTATGGCTTGGATCAACTTTGGTAGAAGCAGGATTAGAGTAGGTCAGTCATCAAAACAGTGAAAATTTGCTTTGCAGTCCTTTAGGAGTTTAGTGGATTAACTGGTCATTGGTGTTGACCACATTAGTTGGCTAATTATTTTATTTGGGTAATTTTATTATATTGAATTATTTATCCACGCGACAACAGAAAGCATTAGACATGGATTGAGTTAGCTCTAGTTTTGGGAGTTTTAAACAATTTTATTTTCTTCCTTATGTTGACAATGCTGTTTACTTGTACTTCAATATATACTAATTGTGTATATAGAACTTTTTGCACAATATCGTACTAAATCGAAAAGCTTTTATCACTCCCCTTTTAAGTCAATTAACTGATACACAGAACATGTCTATAGTCAATCACAGTTTTTATTTTATTTTTATTTTTTACTAAACACACTTTATTACCCGTGTCTTAATATTTTATTTTGTTCCACAGATGGACCCCACACTGTCAACAGCTTCATAAAGATAAACCAAGAGGACATCATATTCCAGACATTAAAAGGTATGTGTCTCTTTAAAGTTCTGTGTTCTAATGAGCCGCTGTGTCTTGTTTTGAGTTGTAAAAGTCTCACTCGGGCTTGTTAACACGACTGTCAGAAAGGTTGATGTGGAAAAATGTTGCCAGTCCTCTACAGTGTGCGGTGTGAGGCAGGAAGGCTTCATCTTGTCCTTTTTTATGATGTCTTTTTTTTTTTTTTAAGCGTACACATATGACACACAGGCCCTTCTCTCTGTTGGGTTGACAGCATTTTTCCAGTGAGTGATGTAAGTGGTTTGATTCTCCAAAAGCGCAGTAAAGTGCAGAGCAGGTGTGGGGCCCTCTGGAAAGATGGGGATCGTCTGATGTTCTGCCCCAGGTCCTGCTTAATTATGAAGCGGAGGAGATGTGGGAAGTTTCAGAGGAGGGGGCTTTGTTATTTGTCTGATAATGATCGGACGATATGTGTTTTGGCGACATTAGAAAGAATGATGTATTCTTTTCGATACGCAAACCCTTCAATATGCTTTATACTGCTTATATTTAAAGGCGCAGTATGTCACTTTTTTGCTTGCCTCCATGAAAATGTTAGTGTTGTGCTTAGAATGTTCCACAGTATTGCATTAAACTATAGCGTAATAGAGAAAAGCAAATGACACCACGAGACAAAGTTACTGGACAGATCCTTAGAGAATCAATTCAACTTAAATAACATTAATTATAACAGACTAATTTTCAACATAATTATTTTAGTCAATAAAAACATATTTTTGTCATTGTAGAAAGGTAAACAAAGCAGCACACCGCTTCCAGACCTGCCTGTGCCAAGATATGTTTAGAAAATAAATAAAAAAACATTTTTGACACAGCAGTAATAATATATTGAAGTAAATATGGAAATTCTCACACCTCTTAACTTCTGCTGTGAAAAAAAAGCTTAGCGTCTGGCCAGATATGACAGTCTTAAGAGCATAAATAGTCACTGTAAGCAAATGTTTGCTAACATCTTACCTTAAGCCCAGTTTGCAACACAAACTTCCTGACTCTATTCCACTTTTGTTTTTTCCCCTTTGAGATGTCAACACTCCTTTCCACGCTGTCTGTTGGTGCTTAATGTTGAAGGCTCAGTAAAGTTTTGATTGCACAATATGACTTGCAAACAGTGCTCATCGCCAAACTTGGTCGGTTCGTTAGCAGTAGAGGTAGTGAAATTACATGATTATGGATGTGTATTATGTATTAATGCACCTATTGACTTAATAATATAGTGACATCAACCCTCCCATCCGGCCACTTCTTTGTGTGTCAGATTAGAGCATTCTCCAGCTCTTGATCACCCTGTGTAGGATTACAATGCATGAGTGTGTGAATGGTACCAGGCCGGGCTCACTCTCCCTGGACCTACTATGTGCCCACTATATGTGAGTGTATATGTGTGTGTGTGTGTGTGTGTGTGTGGCGGTGGAAAAACCCACTGAGGTCAGGGCCATGAAGGCAGCATCTGGTTACATGTGTCCACATGAGCCAACTGTTCTCCTTTTGTCTCCCCTACACACACACACACACACACACACACACACACACACACACACACACACACACACACACACACACACACACTGAATATTCTCATGCAGTTTGGCCAGACCCAATGCCACATGGGTAGAAAAAGGGCAGCCTGGCGAAAGGTGGTAGAGGGCAGGAACAGATGTGTGCCACTTGTGAAACTGCTGTTATAAAAACTCCATCTCCAGCAGTCATTTGAACTACTCGAGACTGCCAGGACAGACTTAATCCCATTCACGCTCTGTTCAGCTCCGGCTCTCCACCATAATGAAGGATTCTCAGTAATGAAAAGGCTGCAGTAAGTAACTCTTATGTAAGGCCTGCTCCTTCACTGGGGTCAATATAAAACCAAGAGAAAAAACCTATTTCAGGTGTACCTCTAGCGACTTCCAATGACATCATGGGCCATGTACGGTCAGGTAGGTAAGCGTGACTTAAAGGTGCACTGTGTAACTTTTCTGGTGGAGAGTCAATCAAATGCTTTGAGATGTTATTGCTTTGTCTGTGTTTCACAGTATGGTTTAAACCTCATGGAGATAAAACCAGACCAACTTACTGTTTATTCTTGGCATTTTTGAGCTATAAAACCACCTGTTAACTTAATAAATGTAAGGTAGAGCTGTTTAATATCATACTGTGGAACATTTCATATCCGTAGAAACGAAAAAGCTACGTAGTGCACCTTTAAATAACTGTAAATAAAGAGAAAACACAATTAATGGAATAATGCTTTCAGAAATCTCAGTTTGACATTTTAAAACACGTAAATGTCCAAATACATTATATTTGAATACAGGTAGATGATAGGATTGGATAGAAAAATATGCAGATATTTTGGTCAGTGGTGGCAGTACTTGTCTGTGGAGGTGTAACAGACATTTGAAGTACTAAATCAGTTCTTTGCAGGTGTAACCGCTCTAGTTTTGGCTGCTATGGAGGGGACTTGGATAACGTGCTAATCCCTGAGCATCCCAAGTATTCTTCGGTCCTCCACCTGCTGCTTGTTCTGCTTTACAGATGATACTGATTCCACTGGGACTGTTTTAGAAGCAGACATTAACATTGTGTCTGGACAGTGTTTCTGAATAAAATACTTAAAGATTGTCAAAGCTAGTTTAATTATATATGTTTTGCAGTTTTTATTCTAAAATGAGGAAATATTGCTCCAATGAAATGAAATGAGAGGTCAAGTCAACTTCAAGTCTAGTCTTGTGTCCTGTGCATTGTACAGTTATTTATATACATTGATATTTGACTGTCTGTGTTTACCACATGACTCACTAAGCTGTGTAAGAAATTTAGAAAGTTTAGTGCTTAGTCATGCAACAACTCATTGATAGACTGTGTTTGATTGCACATGCCAATGGCCTGACTAAAACATGATAGTGAACTCAACAATGCAAAAAGTGACTAGTCCTTTGAATCAAATAAAATGTTATTTGTATGATTTTGTATTTCTGGTTTCTAAGTAGGAACAGCTGTGCATCAAAACCAGCTACAATAGTAGACATGGTGTCTTCTGTGCTAAACAGTCATGTTCAAGTCTTAGAATCCTCACAGATACTTTAACTGTATTACACGCTGCAATATACATTCTGTATGTATGTGTCTGTCATCAAACGTCACTCAAGCCACCTTGAAAACTGGAAGTGTTTGCACGTTAAAGGGCCCATTTTGCACACTTTCCTGATCTGTTATGTTGTTTCCTCATTACAACTATTCCTGGAGTTGTGTTTTGTTTCATGTCAACTCAATGTGTAATACAGGAAGTGGTGAACTTTGTTTTAAACACTATACAAGTTCACTAGAATCATTTGGACCATTCCAGCCCTGGAATTGCCCATCTCTGCTTAACAAAAGGTAAAAGGAGCTGTTGACTTGAAAACTTCATGATATCACAAGGTGGACCAGAGCAGTTTGAGCTTTCGAGATGTAGACAGACTAATAATAAACAACTCCAGGTATATTTTTGATGATACAACAATATTATAACATGACGTAATGCTCACAAGGAAAAATTGGTAATATAATATTGGTAATATAGGACCTTTAACTTTACTTGCTTTCTGACTAACCTATCATAATCATAACTAATAATAGCTAATAATAGCATTATTGTTTATCAGCTATTTTTACTTCAGCAGTATATCAAACTTCAAAATTACTTATTGTGACACGTCTTTTATACTTGTTTCAATGGAGATGTTATTTCTTTGCCTGGAACGTTCCATGTTATAACCAATACATCTAGCCATTTATTCATTATGGGTGTTTCCACTGCTCAAAAATACATTAATTCTTTCTGTGAATATGGGTGATTCTCCACAGATCTGAATTAGAATAGATGTTTAATCTATACTATGGAACAGTCAAGGCAAAGCAATAACATTTCCAGAAATATTACACAGTGCACCTTTAACTTGCCCTAATAATAGTAATGCTGGCCTCCCACCTCCTCAACTATTTTCTCAGTCTTAACTCTACTCCGTCTGATCTAGAGTCCTGGTAATGGTAGACGCCAATGAACCAGGCAGCTATTTTTGACCGGCTGAACAAATGGCCCGATTGTCCAGCCTGGAGGTGCGTGAAATCACTTGATATGTCAGGGGCTAATGTTACATAATACCCCCCACGGGCCCCACGGCTCTGTGCTTTTTCTGAGGGCACAGCTATACTTGATACATGCTGTGTGTGTACTTTCTCTTTGTGTTGTACTTACAAATTGTACCAGATCCTGAGGGAGCAGTGTCCTTAATGTTTTATTACTGTGTCAAATCAATGGCAGTTGTATTAACCTCTGGGCTGAAGGCTCCCGGCTGTGGTCAGTGAGTTACCGCTAGACTAAGGGTTTGTGGCGTTACAGTAAATGGACTCAAGTACAATAAATTCTGATCAAATTATTCAATTGGACTGGGAGTACAAGCTTCTTTTGCAGTTGTTAACACAGCTTATGTTGATGTAGAACAGCAACGTTTTCAGAGCTCAGTGTGAGATCTTTGCATCACTATAACCACAGCGAGTTTGGACAAATGCTGCAACAGTGGGGATCAAAAGTGTTACAAAATGCACCAGACAAACACAGCTGTATTAGATGGAGATATGCAATGGTTGTAATCTCACTGAAATCCTGAGAACAACAAAAATAATTGAGACAGACTAAAAATAAGCCCAGCAAGGACATTGCAGGAGATGATGCATGAACAGAAAGCCCTGCATTAATTCATAAGTATAACCTTACATAGCTTTTTTTATTTTGAAAAGTACACTGCAACAACTAAAATCTAGCCAAGTTGAGATTACTTGAATTAAGGAGGTTTTATCATGATTTGAGTCAATTTCTATTTACAAGTAAAATGATCCAATGGATTTTAATTCTTAAAATATGAAAATACATCTTGCTTGGCTTAAGAAAAACAAATCTTTGCACTTAAAATAAACAAAATCTAATGTTGCTTGAATTAAAAAAAAGTTGAATCTAAAATAAAGTAAAATGTTCTTAATTTAAATATATTTGACTTTGGCTCATATATTGCTTTTTTCAGTGTAATATTGGAATATGGGCTAATTCGTGTTCTATGTAGTCATGAGACTGAGACAATGCAGACAGATTAGTTATTGGACCTCTTCTGTCTGGCCCTTATCAGAATAGGCTCTTCTGTATTTTGATCCGGTCTGACCTCAGCTGCAGCATAATGGACAGATCACATTGACTCCAGAGGAGCGGGTGAGTGACACTGACCTGGGATCAGATAGCTCTCTGATGTAAACAGATCCCCTTCATTCATGTGGACACACTCCTGACTGCACATCTGACTGAGCTGCAGGCCATACAAGAAGCCAGTGTCCAATGGAGGATGAGGCAAGCACAATGGCTGTTTATTTAACTGGTGTGCGGGGGTGTGGGAACATGGTGCATGGTTCATTGTTGAAGAATTCAATTAGTTTCTGGAAAATGATCTTTTAAAGATGGTATTAAAATATTCAGGAGGACTAGTATGTTTATTTTTGGTATTGAACAATTGGTGAAATACAACACTAAAAAGTTTGCACAGTTTTTGGGTAAAGATGCCTGTATGTACCTTTTCTGGTGATGCGTTTGCCACTTGCATGTCTCCATGGAGATGTTGTGTTCATTGCCTGGAATTTTCCATCGGATGGCATTAAACTAACATGAATGAGCAACGTGTCAAAAGCATATATATATATAATATTCTTTTTTTTTTTTTTTTTTTTTTTTTTT
>KN510530.1:47310-66467 GCA_000787155.1 Scartelaos histophorus
TTCATTTTTTACTACTTCCTTCCTGAAAATGCAGCCTGGTTCAGCTTCCTGATGTGCACTGTTGTGTGATCAAAGTCTTTATCTCCTGTGTATCAGTGGCTCTTTGAGACTCTCAGAGTGGAGTGGATGCAGATCCCAGACCAGCGCAGAGCAAGAATCTTAATTCCTCCTCTTTTGTGTTGTGTACAGACAGCAGTGTGTGACTACGCATATTCATGAAGGCGCTCTCCTCAGAACGTGTTATCTTTTAACCATTCAAAGGAATGGAAAATACACACTCAAGGAACATAGAACACATCACCTGATGTGGACATTTTTTAACTCAGGATTCTGTTAGTGAAGAGACTGACTTGTTGTCTCTGTTTGGTATAATAGTAGTTTATAAGTGTTTATTTGTGATTTAAAAACAAGATAGTAGGGACATTTGAAGGGATTTTTGTGAAATAAGTAGTATTTTGTGATGATACACTGACTTTGGAATAATAATAATCATAATCATCATAATAATGGGTGAGTTTTATACAGTGCTTTTTTGGACACTCAAAGATGCTTTACAGTTTATTATTCATTCGTTCTACAGTTGGTGATGGTAGGCTAATACTGTAGCCACACTCTGTCAGTCTGTCAAATGAGGCTGGCAATCTGTGACCATTGACCCCTCCGACCACCACCATCACTTATGCACATCTGACTTTCATACTAGGCAATGTGGGTGAAGTGTCTTGCCTGAGGACACAATGACAGTTTTTGACACTGATTTTCCCAGCAGTCTCCCGTCCAATCCCTAACTAGGCCTGATGTCGCTTCGCTTCTGAGATCTGACTTTGACAAGCCGGCGTAAACTTGAGTACACATTTTCAGCGAAGCAAATGGAGTGAGAGGCTAAGTATCCTTCAACTATTTTGTTATCATTTAGCAACTGAATCCACCACAAACTGAATAGATATTTCCAAGTAAGCAGAAACTATGACTCAGAAAGTGCAGTAGCGTCAGTCGCACGGCATTATTGTTGTTCTTTGTTTGCTCCACTAAAGAGTTGCAATAACAAGAGACAATATTCTTGCCAGGCCACATTGTTCAAAATTTGTTGCTATCAATTTCAGTCCATTGGGGTTCATCCTTTTAAGCCTGTTGCATCCGCTTTATATATTTTTTCACTTTTGATCCAGGCAGTCGGCCTTATCTGCACCTTTCACCTGTCTGAAAACTTCACTCTCTTCTGTTCATCACCAGTAACCACCACCATGACTAATGTTTGACTATTTTGGCTCAGAGGTCGTGCTTTGTTTGTTATTTATTCCAAATTTAGATGAGTATCACATCAATAAAGTTAAGAGGTCTCCTGTAAGATAGCAGGCGATCCCTCATGAGCACTGCTTTGTGGAGGGGCTTTATCTGCCTGAGGAAATGTGGAGAATGTGTTTGAAGTTGATGAAGGACAGCGGTGATGAAAGAGCAGGGTTTGGACAAAGGACAGAGTGCCCATTCGCTGGATTTCCTGTCTGCAGTAAGATTTGTGTTAGTTATCGTCAAATCTGCTAACAGTGGGAAATCTGGACTTGAGCAATAGTTAGTTTTGTTTTCTCAAGAACATCTGATTTGGAGTTAAACTTCTTACTAAGTTAAACAGCTCTTAAGTACAGAAAAAATGATGTTTTTGGCCTCACTTCACAATGATGGAATTGCAAATTGTATCCCATTTCATAATTTCAATCTTTTACTACTCAGATTAAACTAGGTGATATGGTCTATTTCCCCTGATGTTTTGCTATTTTCATTATATTCTTGATTTAATGCTTTTTTGTTTTAATACAGCTCTATTACAGATACTTTTCCACACCCATTTTTCCTATTGGTCAGTCTCACTCTGAGTGAGTGACAGGTCTATTTAGCAAATCACAGAGAAATATATGAACTCTGAGAAAAAGCAAATACTTCAGTTACATTTTAAAGGTGAATCATAATGAATGTTTTTTGTGTGTGTATGTGTATATCACCCTCGTTCAGATTAAACAACAAGCTCCACATGTGGGGTTTTTTGTTCATATTGATCAAGCCAGATTTCCAATATGATTGAATTTCTTATTTAAAAAAAACAAACAGTTATGACTACTATTAAAAATGCTCATGAGCATGAACAAAAAAAATTTATTAATACATTCCTGTCAGTCTTATCTAACATGAAAAAAATCCATTGTACTAGTACTCTCTCAAATGTCCAAAACTCACAAGTACTAAAGTAGAACTAAATAGCACATTAAACCAATTTATAGCAAACAAATTCAATTTATCAACTCATTTTTATCAGGATTTTTGCTTTTTAGTTTTTTGCACTTGATGAATATTTTACCAATTTTCCAATTTAACATGAAAATAAATCCTACTGCACTCTCTCAAATGCCCAAAACCTAGAAATAAATAACCCACAAACTGATTCTTAGAAAACAAAGTCAATATTTAAACACATTTTTATTGGGATTTTTGCTTTTTCATAACTTGGATGCACTTGCACTTGGATGCATGTCTGCAACCAATCATGACCTTCGACCAGTTTTCTCTGAAAGTCAGAATTTGCCCAAAGGGAGCAATAAAGTTTCTAATGTCTCCAACCTGCCCCATGGAATGAGCTGAGCAGACCAGTCGGGCCACTTCTCTTGGAGCTATTTTTTATTTGAAACACTCACACAATAGCAGTAGCAGCTTCTTATCACAATTCTAATTAAAGGTGAGTCATTTATGAGCAGGGATAGGGTAGTGACTCCTCTAAAGTTTAAAGGCAGTTTACATAATGTTAAAAATACACATGCTGACATGCGTTGTTTTATACAAATAAGGCTTTGTATAAAAATATATGTATATTTTTTTTCCATGACACCTTTCATCTTGTATTCCCAGCTATCCATAAGCCTGTCAAAAACAAAAGTACATGTTTATTAAGATGTTCAATTCAAACATTTCAAACCTGAATTTTGCACCATGGGAAATGTTTGATACCGTTCAATACCACACTGACACTAAAAACATATATTAGGCAAATATTACCATTACCAACTCAGAAAAAACATGTTTTTTCATGTTATGTATATTTATAAGTATTGATACTTTTTCAAATGATTAATATTTAGGAAGGTAACAGTTTTAATATTGTTTAGTATCTGAGTGTGCATTATTTTGACATATCTAATACACAAGTAAGTGACATTGCTGCCTCATTGCTTTCAAAACAATATTTAGTCAATATTTAGTACACTCCATTGAAATTACCATTACTTTCCCCAGTTTATATTTAGTAAAACAAACAAATTAGATACACAGTCATTCCTGTCAGTGCTCTGTCATCAAAACTGAGGAATCCCTGTCTCTCTCTTTGTCTCTCTCTTTGTCTTTCTCTCTCCGTCTTCCTCTCTCTGTACACCTCTGCACACCTGGAGTCCCCCTCAGTCATACCTCATTTGGCAGTAAGTGTGCCTCTAATGAATGAGTATGAAGTTTCAAGCTCCAGGCTAGTTGCAACATCGACTTGAGTCAAAAACATGACGGGCCCATCAGGAATGCATGCCGAATATAGCTGTGGGGAGTGTGTCTCTTGAGCGAGATATGCAAATAGAAGTGATATTGGTATGTACTGTTGAAGCCAAAGCACCTGTGCAAAAAGAAAGGGCAGATCCAGGAAGTCCTCGCACGTGAGAATGCACCAAACCCATAAATTACAAATGATAGTCTAAATTTAGAAGCATGTAATTGAAACTGGGAGTCACCCTATAGACATGTAATTTATTGATTTGCTTCTGTGGCAGCTGTAATAAGGCTGGGAGCTTTGTGGCAATATTTACACAAATGAAAGTTGTTGTTGAACATAACAGGTGGATATTATGAGTAACAGATGGTGCATGTAGTTTTATGACCTGGCTCTTGGAAATCATTTTTTGTGGGGTTATTTTTAAACTTTATTAAGGTATAGGGCACATGACAGAGTGAAATGGAAAAGTACATAACAAACAAGCTCCTGAACAGTAGGGGAAGATTAAACGGGTGCTTATTTTAAAACCCAGATTATATTTTATGAAGACATTTAGTCAATTGCACATTAATATGATTGTGTATTTATTTTTTATTATTTGACCTTTATTTAACCTGGAAAAAAAACTAAACTGAGCGAGTTTGGAAGAGAGTGATTGACAGCCCCGTTAGCCAATCAGGGACACATATGGTCTGTCTGTATTAAAACAAATATGGCTGCTTAAGAGGAAAAAATATCACTAGGGACCGAAAAGAATCAATAAGTGTAGCACTAAACTATTTCAGTTTATACAATGGCACAACAGCGAGAGTGAGGACCAGTGCAATATTCCTCTGTATAAAAAATAGATAAACTTGGCAACATCTCTCTTAATCACCTCTTAATTATAGAGCCACATGATTCCATGACTAATACAACTTTTCCTTGTAAAGCAGTTATGCAAATTTCTTGTAATCTGAGTTGTAACTGCACAGTGAGTATAGGGAAATAGATAAGTATTTAAACTGTGCTTGCTCTAGCTTTAATAGTATTGTTTTTTAGCCCAGTTTAACCATGAAGATGAAAGGATGCTGTATATGAGATGGTCACACTGATTAAAGGGCTTATTTTATGCTATTTCTTCATTTATGTTTTTGATCCATACCTGGAGTTGAGTTTTGTTTCATTCACTTAATGTTTAATGCACAAATCCTGCAAATTTAGGTTCTTCTCTCCAACCGAAAACACTCTGTTCCTCACTCATTTGAATAATTTCTGCTGAACAAATGGTAAAAGTATCGCTACGGGCAAGCCAATAATGCAGCATTACCCAAACATGTGTGAATGAAACAAAACACAAATCCAGGTATGTTTTTTAGTGAGGTAATGACATTATAACATGATTCAAATCTCACAAGAATCAATTTAGCGTAATATGGGACCTTTAAGTGAAGTGAGGTAGTTGCAGTCTATACAGTAGTTGCAAGCTTTAGACAGTGACAGTGAGCAGAAGGTAAATGCGACGACAGCCAAACACGCCAGCATTTACACTCCAACAGTAAGTATGCACCAACAGAGCAGCAGCGCCGTAAATATAGAAATAGTTTGGCGACAGTTGTAGCCTGGCAGGCCTCTGTGCACTCACAAACCACAGTCTGGACAGCTGCTGCAGAAGAAGAGGAGCACTGAATGGGAGCGACAGCTGTGGATTCCTCAGGGTGAAGGAGGGACAGGAGATAGAGCGAGAGACAGAGGGAGAGATACCACGCTACAAGTACTACAACAGCTGGACGAGCCGGTTTTTATTTAGCACAATTGATTTTGTGTAAAGGTTTTTTCTAGTCTTCTTGGAAGTCTCTGATAGTGTAAAGTCTGTTTACGTCGCTTATATTGTGCAACACGTGATAGTAACACTTAATTTGAATAGACATAAGTCATTTCTGAGATCACAGCTGGGTGAGGTGGTCAGAAAACTCAGATGCTAATTGATCTTAAATAGAAACAAAACTAGATACTCATTTAAACAAGTATCATTATTAAAAGTAGGGTTAGCAGCAGGACAGAAATGAAACTTTCCTGAGCTTTAGAATGATCATAAGCTGTATCAGAACGAACAAGGCCACATATACTAGAAGGAATTACACAGATATAACACTTCATTGTAATATAAAAGAAAGTATTAGTATTTAATGTTGAAAAATCATTGTGGTGTCAGAATTGGGTTTGAGTATCAAGTATGTTGCTTGGTTTGGAAATCAAGTTTGACATTTTTGCATCATGACAACACTACAGCTGGGGCAGATTGACAGATGTGTGGATTTTACATCCAGGAGCTTCATGAAGAGTTCCTACTGTCTGCCCTGTTTTGAGCTGGGATGCTCTACTCCCAATGAGCAACTACTAAACCAAGTATTATTTTTGGTGTGCATCTAGTGTCGCTGCACATCATAAACTAGTGATAATATACATTTAAAATTTGTATGACTTTAAGTTCTGCTAATACCAACCCTTTGGATATACTATACTATTTATTTATCATTCAATATATGAAAGCTAGAGCAATACTTTTTGGGGTCAGTATTTATCATGAGGACTTTTGCACTAATAGGAATTTTTTATATAATTTTTTTGGCTTTCTGATACCATTGAAGCCATAAAGATATTTATTTATTGATGCTCATGTTTTGTTTTTTTTTTAGATTTAGAATAGTTTTTATATTTTAGTACAAAATGTGTTATCATGACAGGCCTAGTGACAATACTTTTAAAAGAAGCAATATTACTCTAACTCTTGTCACCTCTTTTCAAGTACAAGTCCTGTTACAGCATTTTTCTTCATTATCCGAACAGCGCATTTATCGCTATAGCGTTAATCACTGTGGTTTATTCTTCTTCCTCTCTTGTATCTTCTTAACGTGCCTGATTATAACTGTCAGTAACAGACTCTATTCATAGAAATCCTGTGTTGCACAAGGCCGATTTAGCAACTCACTACTTTTTTTTAGCACCAAAACTTTGAACACCCAGTTCTTACAAGGTCCGTTTTCTGAGACTTAATTATTAGACAGTTCACAGGCGTTTGTGTTTCTGTACAAACAAACAAATGCCCCAAAATGAATAAATGCTTTTATTTTTTTTTCCATACTTCTAAATAGATGCGCTGTGCTTTGATTGCACATTAGTGTGTTGCCTTCAGGGCCACTGTTAGTCATTAAACCAGACTGTTAATGGATGTCAGAGCACTGAAGTGGGTTTGAATGTCCAAATGGGGAAACTCTACTCCGGGGTTGTCAAAAGTATTGAAAATCGGACCTTAATCGATATTAAAACTAACATAGAAACCACTCAAAACGCATTTGAGCAGGCATAAACACTAAAAAGTCACATTCACAGGACAGAAATGAGCTTTTCCTTAAGTTTTTGAATGATCTTGAGCTGGATCAGAACAAGTATAAGACAACATGGACTACACAGATATAAGAACACAAGGCAGGCTGCACAGACAAATGAAAACCGTAAAAGATAGTAAAAGAGTAAATCATAAAGAAAAACAATAAATAAAAGTGTTAAAATAAAAAAGCTACAAAATAAATAAAGCTAAAAATGATAAAACTGTGAATAAAATTAAATAAAAGACACAGAGAACCACACAACTCACGTGTACAATGATTTAATGTTGAAAATTATATTGTATTCTCTAAAGAAGTGTTTTTGTTTTTTTATTGTGCATGATCGGTACGGCTTAGTATCGAAATTGAGTATCGTGCAAAACACCATTGTCCCCACATTGGTAAAGACTGCCGTGTATTTGCTCAAGGGCACCATGGCAGAATGTCATGTGTAAGAGCGCGGGCAGGATATGGGAGCCTGAAGTCAGCTCCGAAACAGGAAGCAGCTCTGGTTCTTTCATTGTTGTGTTTTTAGAGCGAACTTCCTGTTAGCCCGACTGCCCCCGTCGCCATGGTTACCGTTCCTGTTGACGCCAGGACGGTAAGTTTAGACTCAACAATAGTATGAGATTGCAGATTTTTATGAATGCTTTCTATTATTTTCGGTGAATGAGTTTGACCTTTTTTATGGCCGAGGCCGATATCTGATGTGTGAGGAGGCTGCTGTTGGAAAAAGAGGAAGAAAGAAGGAGAGGTAAATAAACAAGAAGAAAAGAAAGAAAAGAGGATGTGGCAGCCATTTAAAGATGACAGGAGTGAAGAGTCTAATTATAGCTTGTGCTGTGAGCCGCCTGGGTTTTAAACAGGCGGATGTCCCCACCACAAACAAAGTTCTGTTTGTGCGCTCAGACTGACTGTACAGTTTTGCTTATAAAGACAATACTTATAAAGACAATACTGTGTATAAATTCACGAGAACAAAACCACATGTAAAATAAATAGATCGAATTATATAACAACATAGCGTACTGATGTCCCCTTGTGCAAGACTCGCTCACTAAAATGTAAATAGCAGTCGTGACTTCAGTGTTATTAGAGATGGACGAATAACTGTATAATGAACGATATAATGAGAATGAAAATAACCAGAACATAAAGTAAAAGTAGTAAAGTACTGCACTTAAGTATACATTTTAGGTATCTGTACTTTACTTCAGTACATTTTTCAGTGGATACATTTACTTTTACTTCACTTGTTGTTTGAGACCTGCTGAAAAGGCTGAGAGGTTTATTTTTTAACACATTCATAATCTGAGCAAACAAAAATATAACAACAAATGAACAAATAAAAACAGCTAGATCGATTTATTTGCTTCTACTGAACAAAATACAGCAGAAAACTTGTACTTTTACATTAATATATTTTTTTATGTGATACTTTTTTGCTCACACATCTGTACTTTTATTTAAGTTACAAATTTGAGTAGTTCTTCCACCACTGATAAAAACAACTGTTGCCTTATTACATTTCGATGTGTTGGAAGTTTTAAGCAAATTGTATTAGTTTTATGAAAAACATTCAAATATTTCCTTGTATCAGTAAGCCTATCAGTTTTCAACATAAAAGTCAAACACGTACATTGTGAGAACTGAGTAAGTTGTCTGTCAGTCTCTATTAGCTTTGTGATTAACTGCAAATTGTCCAGGGTGTAACGGCTTCACGCCCATAATAACTGGGATCGGCTCCAATAAATAAAAATTACAATATTAGTTTTGACCAGATGTCCGAGCACACAATAGAGGGTCACTTATTATTCCCAGATTTTCACATGCTCAAATCTTGTTCATCAACGGCTAATAATATTTTTTTGCCTTATAAACATTAAACATAATCCTGCACTGGTTAATAGTTAAATCAGACATACTCTTATAAAAACCCTTACACGTGCATTGTGTGTGTGGGAATAGACCTGTTACGATCACACATGTTGAAGCTACAATGGAAAATCATGAGGCATTGAAACTAATTAAATTATAAATAAATAATCCAATCCAACTCTATTTGTATAGTACATTTTACCAACACAGTGTCTCCAAAGTGCTGCACAGAGTAGGCACAATATAAATTAACACATGAAATAAAATGAGGCATAAAATAAATAAATAAAATAAGCAAGTCAATTAAAAAGCATAAAAATACTAAAATTAGCAAATAGAAAAATAGCAAATAAAGAGGACCATACAATTCTCATGCCATGTTAGACGCAAGTGAGCATAAAAGTATGTTTTTAAACAAGACTTAAAATAATCAGCCAATAATCGGCCTTTATGCCTTTTCAGCCAACCACAGAAAAGGCATAAAGCAGCATAATTCCAGTAAACTATTTTTTAAAGTACAATATCATTAAAAAGCATGAGATAAAACAAATAAATAGCAGAAAAAAACTATAATTTCTCCTGGAAGTGGTGAATAAAATGCCCCTACAGCTCAAATCTTACCGTATTACGTATAAAATAGCAGAAATCTTGATACTATTACAACAAAATACTCACAAGATATTATTATTAATATTATTTTTGAGCCCCAAAATATATTGCTCCAAGTCAATATAGTAATAATCGTGGGAAGTCTCTGCAGGTGACCCACGAGGCTGGTTACGTCGGTTAACACTTGTACTAGTAACTGGAAACCCCACGTACTCCAGTGTTTGTGATTCATTAGTGTCAAGGTTCAAGGAGGCCTGATGGTCGGACAGACGGACAGACGGATGCAGAGACGGAGAGAGAGGCTGTGGATGTTTATGGAAACTCAGAGGAGCTCGGGAACCGGAGCCTCACTGCATTATACATCAGCCTCCATGTCTTCCTCTTACACACAAGCTTTGGTTTGTTCTCCCCGCTCTAAAAATAGTACCATTGTTGCACAGGTAATGTTTAGTGGGATTTTATGCTTTGGTGTCAGGTCAGTTTCTGGATAAGAAGTTGATTATTAAGTAGGCATTGGTGGAAAGATAGCAGATCAGTTTATGTTTTTGCACTTTAGTTTAAAATGCCATTGTAGAGTTCCTGATTGTAGTCATTCTTACCCTATTTGAATCCATTAATTTATATCTTCACTTATTTTCTTTTATAAAAACCCAGATTTTTTTTTCAGAACTACTTTTTATTCAACTTTTTTCTAATTTATTTACATTTTTGACTATTTGTGTGTTTCAGCATCCTGTTATAGGTGACATTTTGAGAATAAGAATAAGAAAAGACTATAATTTTATTGTTAATTGCTATGGCAACTGTCCAGATTCTATGAATATCTCGTCCTGCAGTTTACTGTGTATTTTGGGTGAACTTTTTCCAAGTAATAGACAAACATTATTGATTCACAAAGGAAATTATTTGAGCACAGTAGCTCACACATAACAATATGTTATAATAACAAAGAGGGAAAATATAAATGGTTATAATAATTTCAAAATAAGTACCTAAAATAGCAAGAGACTGATGTCAAATAAGGCATAATTGAATAAATGTACAAATAAATATACTAATACAAATATATCTCAGTTAATGTTTCAGAAGAGATATTTTTTTGTACTTTATGCTGCCAATTTCTATAATTAGTTTTCAGATGGTTTTTAATATATTATAGAGACATCCCATTATCAGCCCTTAAACAGCAGCAATTACTGAAAAGCGGATATTGCCTGAATCATCTGTTTATTTGTCACTCAGCAACAAGAATTTAATAAAGGAATGGCTCCTTGCATGTTTGTCAAGTCAACATCTTCACAACTCCATTACTTGGTCCTCAAAAGTTCCCAGTGTATTTTTAGTTTACACAATCTCCTCTGCCTGGTTGCGTAACATAAATCGCACTTGAACCTGTTGTTTATTTTTTGGCTCAGAGTTGGTACAAACACACCCACAAAATAACATGGCATTTAATGCAAGAAGGACATCTCTATTTGGATTTGCATATGTAATGATGCTGCAATTATATGGAGCAATAGTTCTGACCAAGAACAATTTTTTAAAGTTGTGAAATAAAACTTTTTTTTTTTAATTATGAAAAAAGTTGCTCAAGCTGCAGTTATGTCATTCAGCAGGAAACATTAGCAACTCGCTTTTAATACTTTGAATTTGTATGTTTGAATTAACAACAGACCAGTCTACATTTAAAACTTTAAAACCAAAATTTTAAAACCAATTTTGATTTTATGAAATGAACGCATAAAAATAAAGCTGCATTTTTGTGTTATTATAATTTCATAACGTTAATGTTCTCTACCCACGCAAGGCACCAATGTTACAGTTGCATGTAACTTTTCTAGTGGAGAGTCAACCACCTGCTCGTCTCCATGGAGATGGTTTTGTAATGTTGTAATGTCACAGAATGGCATTAAACGCATCTATCTTCATGATGAGATTCATAGTACTAATGCACATTTTTCCTTCATCAAGTACTTTCATTTATTTAAAACACCTGTAGTGTAAAAAAATGCTATACTGATGACTTTAATGCCATACTGGGAAACATTTTAGTCAAAAAGAAATATCTCTATGACCTCTGACACACTACCAGAAAAGTTACATAAGTTGCATAGTGTCGCTTTAACAACTTGCTCATATTAGGTATTTTTGAACAGCTTTTCTTTCAATAGTTTTTTTTTCTTTAAACTTCCATTGCCACGTTTTGCATGTTAAAAAAGCGAACTATATTAATGAATGCAGGAGTAAAATTTAGTGCAGTAGATATATTTGGCAACATGTTCTGTCACTTGTCACTTTGAGCCTTCTTGGGTGTCTCCACAGTGTTAAACAGTGTCTTTGATGACTGAATTATCTTTGTGTCCTATTGTCTTGTATTATAACCCTGACACATCGCTAAACAAAGAAGTGCTGGCTGTGTTCCCCGGCCGTACCTGTAGAACCTGTCCAGGCTTACTCAGGTGCAGAGTGAGCTCAGGGGGAGGAACTGAAGGATCACCCAAATGTTGAGAGTCAGACATGTCCAAATAAGTCCACACATTTTACAATTATGTCATCAGCTGAATTAGCATTTGTTTGTAGAGTTTAAATGTACAATATTAAGATCCGGTCTCATACTTAAGGCCACTGTCAGTCGTTGTTCTGCTAGCAAGCTTGTGTTAAAGTGATTTTTGTGTTTTTCTTCTAACAAATCTTTGAGTTTCTTTTAAAAAGCACTACATATAACTTGTGTATTACTAATATTATTATATTGGGAGACAAATTGCATAATTCCACAGAAATAGGAAGTCAAAAACATACTCCCGAACGTTGTCAATGGAGATATATGTATGTTTTATGCAGCACTGTGGAATATAAAGGCCAAAGGAACAAGATTTCCATGGACACAAGCAGGAAAAGGCTCTTTATCATTTGAAAGAAGAGTTTTGTGGAGATCCAAGCCTGCTTAGACACATGTTTTTATGTTTTTCAGTGGAATAAACAAATCCGTAATGAAAAAAGAGCCTTTTATTTTTGCCAAAAAGTTACAGGGACACTGCTTACTCTGGTTTTGAAATTAATTCTTGTTTAGTAAAAGCCTAATCTGGGTTTGGTCCAACTAAATCCAGTTTTAACCCTGGTTTAATTTCGCTCTAAGGCTATGCAAGAAGGAAAATGCAATCAGGCAAAATTCAAAGCATGTATTTTCTTTCCAACACCTCTTCTCCATTAAAAAAAAAAAAAAAAAAAATCATTTACGGGGTTCACGAGGAGTGTGAAACGTATAGTATGTCTTATATTACAAATAGAAATAGCGTTGCATAACATGACTGAGACCATATTTGTAGCAGCGCTGTATTGGTCCAGTTTGTTGGTTTGGTGTTGTTAGGAGGGACAGATAGGTGGTTTCGGCTTGTGTTTCTATGTTGTGGTTGGTAGGTAAGCACATACCGCCGCTTACATAATCTAAGTATAAGTATGCATTGCTTTTATAAGGCATTCAGACTGTAATAACCTTATGAAGCATGAGAAAGAGGCAGACAAAAACTCTTACCCCCTCAGAAGAAATTATAACGTGTAATTTTAGTTTCCTGGCAACAATCGAAGATGGCTATAAAGCTAATATGCACAAATATCTATAGTGGCGCTGTAGTGACCATTCGCTGTTTAAATCCAAATCAAAATCCCACCCCAGGGTCAAGGATTTGCGTTTCTTGTTCTCCCTGCCTGAAACATAATAGCATTCTTGAGGAGATCTAAAAACATTTAAGCTGTGTATTAGCTGGAAATAGCCAAAATGGAAAAACAGTGCGGATTAGCTGTGGTCACAGAGGTCTAAGTAGGACTAAACCACTACATTGTTTTCAGGCAAGTTCTGCTGGAGACTTGATACTCGATATTCAGAGTAACATGTATTCAATCAATAGAAACTGGGAGGATAGGACTCCATTGTTCTGGCCAAGGCTGCTTGTATGTTCCAAAACCATATTAATGTCTTTTTATAGCTCTCAAGATATCATTACAGGTAATAATCATTACTTTAATAATAGCTTTAACCCCAGCGTCCTGCCTTCATGCAACACCCAAAACACAGGTGCAGTTGTACATAAAGAGTGCATGCAGTTATTAAGCATTATTAACCATTTGTGGAGGTTATAGGCTGCAAGGTAAAGGTGAGTTTTGAGCTGTTTTTTATTTATTTTTTTAACTCGTTTGGTGCGTTTCTGATGTGAAACGGGATAGAGTTCATATTTAAAATTCTTTGTAAAATGGCCAGATATTTTTTAGTAAGCCTACAGTTTCTTTTTCCTTTTTGTTGGTCTTGCTACATTCCTTTTTAAGTCAACAATTTTAGCAAGGAAGTTAGTAACTCATATTAGCATGATTTCTTAGGAACTTGGTAAAATTTCTAGTAAAATATCTGGGTGTATTTCGATCGCTTATGCGCAATTCTTCATTTGTAAATTGAAAGCCATTATACAAGCTCATTGAACACACATATTACCTGTGTCAAATACTCAGATGCTAATTGATGCTAAAACAAGTATCAATACTGACAAATATTACAGAAATTTGAATTGATTTATTTGAGAAGTGCCATCTAATTTTCAAGATGGTCCAAAAACACAATTAAAAACACAAGTTACATGCGATGCAATACAAAACCATCTTGCTCCCTCGTGCCCCTGTCCCAACTCCTGCCAAAGTAGGATAGTTTTAGAACAATATTGGTCTTTATCAGAACTAGAAAAGTACAAGATCACATGGTGCTCTTAGAGAAGGTGTAATCTGTGTTGAATATTATTATTATTCTGTCAAAAATGCACTGTTTTTGGTCTGTTTTTTCCTTAGTATCAACAAATTTAGTATTGCACCAACCCAAAAACCCCTTACTCTACAAAAATGTATCCCTCACTGCAGTCTGAGAGCAGGTACGTCTAAGCTACCTACCACAACAAACATGTGTCCAGGTGTGTACTTGTACCATCCATCTCAAAGTGGAAGTGACCTCAGCGCGTTCCTATACAAACGTGTGTGTGTTCCCGCAGAAACAAAAGCCCCTGTGTAGGTAAACTCCAGAGCTGTGTGTTTTTCTATTTATAACCCTTGGGAAGCCGGGAGGGAGCGAGACACTGCGCTGGCCTTGGATGTGTGCGAACTGTAGCGCCCTTTGTCTCCTTGTATAAGCGCGTTCCCCTCTCCAATTCCACGCGAAGAAAAGCCTTGTTATTTCTCGCTGTCCTTACAAAAGCTGTGTGCATGCTAGGCGCTATTCAGGCAGTCCGTTTAGTGACCCCATATACGTACACGCACTGTTGTGGTATGAACCCAAACATGTTAATGAGAATATACAAAGCAGGGGCATTGTATGGGACAGTGTTTGCCTGTATGTGCCTTCTCTGGTGGAAGCAATCTCCATCATGGCATGTTTGTATGTTATGGTGCAGCCTTTCTCTCATTTCTAGGTATCTGTTGGAGGGAGGCCAATGTTTGCATCTGTGACACTTTCCTCTCACACTATGCCACCATGTCACAACAAACCATGTGAAACTTTTGTGTGCTTTGTGTCTGTGCGGAGCCCGAGTGGTGTGAAGTTTGGGTTGCAGCAACATGCAAGCCAGAGCGGTTAGTAAGCAGCTGCAGGTGTGTATGGTAGAAGTAGGCTAGTGTTTCTTAAAGGAAAAGTGCTGTTTATGCACCGTACGTCACCATTTTACCTTATATTGGTTTGGAAATGCTATATTCACCAACAACAGTTTGCTCTATGTGCTAAGTGACCCCCCATTCAGAGTGCTTTCACAGCACAATCAGCTTGCATCCTGAAACTACTGCACATCGCATCAGGTTTGTCCCATTGTTGTGTGCAGTTTTGTATCAGGCTTTAATATATTTATGGAGTATTGTCATGTAAGGGCATAGATGATGTAGGCTTGTGGAATTGTGGAATATTGTTTGGCTCTAGTTTGAGAGTATGGGATGTGAGATGATAATGCACAGTTCTGTAAAGGTGAATTGAATAAACAGTAACTGGTAGTAATCCATGACATTACATTGAACCAGGGAAGAGACTCTCAAGTGGATCTCTAATCAATGTAACTGAGAAGATAGAGCATTTGGTATCTCCAAACTTGAAAAACTTTTGAAACAACATATTCAAGGACTAATAGTAATTTGTAGACATGCAAATTATTGTTAACTGTATCTTTGTTGAACTGGTTTGCACAACGGCTTCTTATACATAAGAAGTTAGCACATTTTAACAACATAAGTACGATACACTGATATTGGCAAGGTGTTATTGTGACTTACAGGTGCCAGTTGTCAAGTTTTGTAGTCATTAAAGGTGCACTGTGTAACTTTCTGGTGAAGGGACTGCCATCTGCTTCTCTTCGTGGAGATGTTATTTTGTTTGCAATGTGCCAGTATGGAATTAAATCTGCCCATTTTGCATTTACTTGATAACACAGGTATTTATTGACTTCAAAACATGCATTTTTATTGTGAGTGGGCTCGCCTCTCCACAGATTTGATATGTAACTAAGTGTAAATGTAAATAAGTGTAATGACATACTGTGGAATATTCCAGGGAACATCTCCATGGAGCAAAGCTGGTGATGGATCCTCCACCAAAAGTTACACAATGAACCTTTAAAGGAGGTATTAGCGTGACAAAGCTACAAGATTTGAATAAAAATAAAATGGAGGAAGCAGGAAAGGGAACAGCTGATGTTATATGTGCTTGTGTGTTGTGAAACAAACGTAAAATGTGCTGTGTTGCTTTAAATGTGTTTTATATGGGTCTGTCCGTGGTTGGTGTAAACACATGCACCTGTGCTTGATTCTGTGTCTCCCTCAGATATGCATGATGGCATTGGTCCAGTGTGCGTGTGTACGTGTGTGTAGGTGTGCGTAGATGTGTGTGCGTCTGTGAGAAGGCCTGCCACTATAATACATTTTGAGGTTCCTTATTTTGCTGAAGTAAATATAGACGATAAACGCTAATGTTGGAACTAATTTATGCCACAATAACCCAAGAGCAGATTTATACCACAAGAACTATTCTAAACAATACAAATAAAAAGCAGAATGAAACACTTTAGTACTTAGTCTGCATCTGCCATGAATCATAGAAGTTATTAATTCAACCTTTTATGGCTTAAATCTAGCCAAAAATAACCAAAAACTTCCCAGTTGTGCAAAGAAACTTTACACATGATAAATACTGACTCCAAAAAAATATTGTTCCAGCTTACATATATTGAACGATAAGTCAATATAGTAATTGGTCCAGTATGTATGTGTGTGTTTGTGTGTGTGTGTATGTGCATGCGTGTGTGTGTGTATATGCATTTATGTGTGTGTGCGTCGTGTCACTTAGACAGAAACCACCGCCAGCCTTTTCCCAAGCCGTTCCTTTCCTGGATCCTGTTTTTAGCGCCGGATGAGGCAATCTTTCCCATTGAGTCAGCCATGCAATGCAAATAGATCCAACTGAATGCAAAAAGCATGGAAATCTGTATGTGTGTTATGTGTGTGTGCACAAAGCAACCATTAGTAATCTAGGGACTATTTAAAGAAAACACAACAATACTCCAATGCAAAAAAATGAAAATCAAATGTTACGTTGCATTTAAGGTCATATATTATGCAAAATTTACTCTTGTGAGCTTTACGCCAAGTTGGAATGCGTTACCTAATCAAAAACATACCTAGAGTTGTGTTTTGTTACATTCACGCATGTTTGCATTCAACCTTTTACTATTTGTCTGTCTACATCTACAAAGCTCTGTTCTGTGCTTTGTCACGAAGTGGTTAAGAGTTACCTTTTATCTTTTGTTCGGTTGAGATGAGTAATTCCAGGTGTGAAATGATCCAAATAATTCTAGTGAAGTTGTAAGGAGTTTAAAAACAAAGTGAAGTACTTCCTGTATTACCAAAAGACATCACAAGGTAGAATAGAGTGGCTTTAGTCTGGGAGAAGAACGCAGGATGAAGGATTTTGTATGTAAAAGTTTCTTAAATGAGTGTAACTGAATACACACCTCTGTCTCCTGTTTAACTGGAATTAAACTGAAGCTCTTCAAACATGCATCATAAAGTCAACCCTTACTTTGGCGACTGATAAACTACTAAACTTTGGTGGCAACCCAGTAACATTCAGAGAAATTATGCACATTTTTATATCTCTTTTCCTTAATGGTTAGAACATTTACCCCTTAATCAAAATCCCTGGTTCACCTCTGGACACATAGTTTATTATAATGATAGATGACTTTTCCACTGTACACAAAGCATGTTTACAGTTTGTATTTATTGACTTCATCTCCTGTATCGGATGTTGGAATTTTTGACCATGGCACATACCTCGGATTGTTTGGGACGATGTGACCACAAGTTATATTTTTAGCAGTATTTTTCCTGCAAAACTTGCATCTAAATGCATGCACTCACTTTTCCCACAGCTTTGGAAACTGCTTCTATTTTTGCACCCTGGTTTGCGGTTTTCCTCCGTGTGTTGAAACGAGCTCAAAGCGCATATTATTCTGCCTCTGTCCAAACACTGATTTACCTGCCTCGTTTGAACCATTGTTGGGTGTAAACAGAGGTGAGGAAAGTTGTGACGGATTCTGCTTCCTCTTCCCAGATTCCACGGTGGCGGTGCCGGTGTCGTGCGCGGCCTCGTTTCCCATGGACCTGAGGGTGGTGGGCGAGCGGGGGATGCGCTCTGGGTCGGACACGGCGCTTCTCACCCCGCTGCACCCGCCCCTGCTTCTGAGCCCCTTCTCTCCCCAGCCCCGCACCTCCTTCTCCCAGCAACAACTGCACCATCACATACGGGTAGGTGTAAAACATGTGGACCGTGTTACACAAAGAGTATGGGAATGGAGAAGCAAATATTCATTCCAACCAAAAACATGCAACAGCCTATGAACCCGTTGATCCCTGTGACCCTGACCCATGGGACAACGGATGGAAATTAGCCGTATGGTTACATTCGTGCTTCTGTCATGTATGTTCATTAACATGCACTGTCCCAATCAAATAAACAAATAAATAAATACTTTTTTTTTCATGTAAGAGTATTGTTGTTTAGTGTAGTGCTGCATTGTCAAAGTAGAAGTCTCTCTTAAGAATGTTACCATGTGTGACAGGTTGGATGGCTTTACTTTAGGCCTTTGTACTTAAAGAGTACTGTTTCACATACTATTGTAAAAATCTTACTCAGCAAGAAATAGGACAGTTTTAAATTTCATTTTTATCAACATGGCTGCAACAAAAATGACTTGCAAAAAACAAACAAAAAACATTTGTTTCATGAATAATATATTTAACAGCTTGATTTGTTGGAACCTTGTAGCAAAATCTGTGTAAAAGTCAAACCCTACATATATTGATGAGTAGCATTCATTCTATTCACTGAACAGTTATAACATCACTATGCAGTTAAAAGTACAGATCTAGTAGTGTGTAATGTACAAAATGTCTTTAATACTTCATTTTACAGCCTTGTTTGTGGTGAATAACAAATGTACAACTCTACATTACCACTGCAGTGTTTTGCTGTTCCAAACAACACTATGCAGAGTAGCTCATTTGAATATAATCTTATTTACACTGTGCTTTGTTGCTGGTCAGTTTAACATGGAGCAGAGGAGGCGGGAGCAGGAGCAGCACGAGAAGCAGCAGGAGCTACAGCAGCTCAAACACAAGGACAAGAGTCAACAAAGTGAGCCTCAACACTCAGATTTACACAGCAGGACATGTCCCTATACGTCTCACTACACTTAATGATGCACTGTGGA